>JARHVA010003790.1:720000-820000 GCA_037957365.1 Torreya grandis
TCTCCCCAAGCTAAAAAAGGCAGTCTTTCTAAAATATTTCTCTTTGTTTTTTTTTGTTTTTTTTCTTTGTTTTTCATGGTTTTTGTTATTATTTTATTGTTTTTCCTTATTTTTTATTTTCCTCATTTTAGACCATTCATTTATTTTTGTTTTTTCCTCTCAATGTAAATTTTATAGATTTTATTTATTTTTAACATTATTTATTAAAAATCTATAATTTTACTAAGTTAATTAACATCCACTAATGCTATAGCAATTTAATGGCAATTTCATAAATTACTAATTTGTATTTAATTTAACTACGAAAACACATTTCTACTTTGCATTTAATGACCACACATGTTAATTATGTAAAATGGGTTTCGTATATCATTTAACCTATGCTTAGCAAATCATGAAAATCAACTATCTAATGTAATCATCAATAAATACATTATATTACCCATTTCATTATGCATTCTAACATGTGTTAGCTATGGTGGTGTGTGCAAGGTTCTAGCCAATTTCTTTGTCATCCTTCGATATCCCCATCTACGTCACCCTCTTCAATGATTCTCTCCCTTCATCATGCTCTAAGAGAAGAATTTTCCTACATCAACCTCATAACAAGCAGGTAGTTAGACCATCACATCATAATTTACATGCATTATAAAATGTAACTAAAATAATAAATCAACATGTTAATAATGTAACATATATAATATATCTAACCCATAGAAATTTTAACATGTGATATATGCAATATCTTATTATCCCATAACAACATATACCTCAAAGCTTAGTTAAAAGTAACCAAATCCAAATTTGTCAACTATAAATATCCATGAATAATCAACTAGTTTACTCAGTGAGGAATCAAGATGCAGCTTTGAAGTTCTAAATAAGTTTCAATTATATATTATACACATTTTCCAAAACTTCAAAATACTTATCTTTTCTCATTGTACATAGTATTATACATATAGGTAACCTTGAAACTGTTGACTATGTGTCTTGGGCTTAAACCACCTCAACCTCATCAATGGATTTGAACTTGCTTAATGTCCTTATCAGGTTTAAACACCTATTCATTTTTCCATACCTCAAAAATTCATTTTTTGACCTAATGCACAAGACTAAGTTTTGTTTCACTTAGCTATATATGTCCACTAAGCTGACTGTAGCTTCTTTTGAGATGTTTCCTCCACTACAAAACTCCTTGGCCTTATATTCCCTTTAGGAATATCTCTATATTAACTAAGGCTAAAAAACTCAAACTAACCATGCACTTCCTCTTCTCAAATGTATTTCTAACTCAAATAGGCCTCAAGACTGCCACTAGACTTATTGGTTGTAGGTGTTGATTTACAGCTTGTAGGTGATGATTTACTCCTTTAGTAGGGTTTAAGGCTATATAACTCATTATTCATGACTATGATGATCCTTAAAACCTTGAGGAGTACTAAAACATTGCATTCATGATGTGGATTTGGATAAGAAGTATTGCCATGTATGTGATGATTATGGGGTTATATGAAAATAGAGAATGGAGTGCTAAACTTACAAATATTGTTTAATAGCAGTGTAAAATTATTAAATAGAATATGTTATTAAGGGATTGGAATGAATCATGAATTCATAATAAAGATAGTATAAAATGATCCTATACATATGTATGCATATTCATAACAAAATAAATCACTTTGGAGCTTCTCAATGAAGCATACATAGTGAACAAAGAAACCTAGGACTCTTCAAACAACCTTAATAGTTGTTAAGTGACCTTAACATATACTAAATGATACTATGAGGGTATTTGAGGGAAGATTGGTGGTTGATAGGCTATGAGGATTTTATGAATATTGAGAAACTTGAAGGAAATACATCTTGTCAAGAATGAAACATTTCATACCATGTCTTATTGTGTCTTAACAACCTTGAATCAACCATTGAATAGTACATTATTTTCTTATATAGTAAACCTTAGATATGTATGTAGTATTCTCTTGGAGACAACATGAGAGAGTTATAAATATACATGAATATCAACTTTGAATCAAAGAGGGATAAACAAGATTGAAAACACCCTATTTATCCTTTAACACTATTAATCCTTAGGTGAATGCACTAAACACTCCATTTTACTATTCAACCTTGTGTGTAGACTGTAGATTTGGTAGTTTAGATATTCCTCAACCCTATAAACTCACATGTGTGGACCAAAATGATGATGAAGTCATGAAAAGTCTCTTTAAGGCCTAAAGAATCATGAACAATCATTATTTTAATCAAACAAATCATAAACTCAACAAAACCATTCTTCTTCTTTTGCCTTGTGAAGATGTGAATAGTAACCAGAATCTTTAAGTTCTTAGCATTTGTTCATAAAGATGGGAAGACTAAACTAGTAACCAATGCCCATGATTGTAAGGTCATAAATTCTAATTCCTCTGTCCAAGATTGTTAATCCTCTTTCTCTCTCCCATATATGGACTGAGCATAAACTTGAAGTGATCTTGATGTATGCTAATGAACTCAATAGGAAAATTACATCGGTTATGTTGGAAATTTGGCCTACCAAAGCCAAATGCAAACCCCTACAACAACAAAAATTTCATGACATCCAATTAAGCCTATACATAGTGTTATTTTAAGTCATGATGCCTTATATTTATTTCTTGAAGTCATTCAAACACTCCTAGAGATGTAATTGAGTCTATTTGTGACCACCATATCTCCTAGATGTCTTGGGTCCTTAGGTGGTGTGCTTGATCATCATACTATTCATTGATTTTTAGCTAAATGTAGTATGTCTTAGTGACTTTTCACTATCATATTTTATTTCAATTGGTGTTAAGTGTCATTATGAAGTTTGAGAATGTTTGGAGGTCTTTGACAAGGAATTTAAGTGGTCTTATGATCTAAAAGTGCCTTAATGAAGATGGTGAAGAGGGTAGTTGATGACTCATCATGACATTCTCTAACATATTTGATATATCTAAGGTATGGGGATGGATATAAGCTTTGAAGTGTGATCAAAATATAAATAAGTCTATTTGAATCCTTTTAAGAAGGTTATAAGGTATTGGTCATGATACTCATTAATAATTCTCCTTATGAAGCTATGTATATTGCCTAAAAGAGAGGTTTTAGGTCTTTAAATGATTAATTTTGAGTCAAAAGGCCACTAAATCATTAATAATACCTTTAATTACCTTCATAGTCATATCATTTCTTTAATTCAAATGTCTTATGCATTGGAAATGTCTCCTCTACAACTCTAAAGCATAGTTTGGCCTCCAAATAGCTCCCACATATGGAATGTATCCCTCTTTTGCTCTCAAAATAATTATTACTTGTTTTAATATGCTATTTGACTCGTACTCTTCCTCATGTTTCCCTAAATTGGTGATTTAAAGCTTTAAGTGTGGATAATATAAATGAGAAAGGTATTTTAATATGTTTCATGTACAAAGTATGGACTAGTATGGACTTTTCCCTACAATAGAGGTTAGGAGTTTGAAGTTTCATTAATGGCCAGTGCTTTAGCGAATTTTCATGGAAAGAAGGTTCCATACAAGCTCAAAGCCAATCTTCAAATACCACCTAACTCCTTTATAGCTTGAGAGAGCCTTTCAAGTTTTTAGATGTTATGGCCATGAAAGAGAATATCAAGATATAGAATTTTGGGTAGAAAAAGGGACCTTAGAGAGCTTCCATATTTGGGAATTTGTTCTTAGCTTGGATCTCTCTCCTTTATGAACAATCCTTAATAATTTAAGGCACTCATAATGGCTTCTTCATTTAGGTAGGCTACCAATTTTATGAGTTTTCTCCTCTCCTGCGCATGGTGAAAGAAAAATGGAAGTTTATGAAGCTTGTTAAGAGTCTGAACCACCTTTCCATGACATTATTTAAATTAATTCCACATGTGTGAATTTATATATATCTCAAGAGGATGTACACTACCAAATCTATAGTCTGTAGGTAGTTTGGATAGGTTATTGTTTAGTGGTTGATCCATGGGTATCAAGACTCATTATGACATTGTTTGTAGGTCTCATTCATGTCTATTTTTTCTTATTCATTGTTATCACAATTCATCAAAGCCTATGATAGATTATAAATCACAAGCATATCCTTAACACCCTCACACTCTTAGTTTAGCATATTTTAAGGTATTTTAGCATATGTTAAGGTTATTTGTAGAATCCTAGGTTTCTTGTTTCACTATATATGCCTCTTTAAGAGCCTTCAAACTATTATACCCTATTGAGTCATATGCTTATGCTCACCTTGGACCCTTTCAAGATGGTATTTAAATTGGATTCATGAGTATTTTTACTCCCTATGTTTTATTTCACCTTCATAGCCTTATCACTACCATTTCACCATTATATAAGCTTGTGATTACACTTCATTCTCAATTTCATATATCCCATCATCCATACACATATCACTACCTATTTATTCACATTCACTTCATGGATCCACTCTCAAAGAGGATTAAAGAGTGTTTTAGGAACACCATGGTCATGCAAATGTTGTAAAGCCTTAAAACCCTACTTAAAAGGTCAATCTCCACCTATAGTCAAGGCAAATACAATCAAGAAGATGCTTCATAAAGTGATGTATGGAAGAAACTAAAGGATATCATATTGATAGACCTTGTTTCAAATATTACCCTAAGTTGTAATGAATGGATGAGAGTTTAATTAACAATGTTTTTTGACCTTCTCAAGGTCTAATTGCACCTCTATCCATATAAAATAACCATAAACAATCACCTCGAGCTATCGTGAAGGTGCAATACATAGTCATTATGAAGGTTAGATCATGGCATAGATGCATAAGTGAGAGTTAACATAGATTTAAGGTTTCTTGATCCCTTTTTAGGAATTCATTCAAATCTCAATAGTTAAAGAAGCAATGAATTTGTAGATAGTGTCTCATAAGATACTTCTAGGCTATAAATCATATCTATAGCCAACAAGTGCATTGGTAGTCTTGAGATCTACTTGAGTTATTAAAGGATAATTGAGAGACAAAATGCATAGTTTGTATGATTTTGATAACCTTAATGAGGTAACACAATGGAATACAATTTCAATGGCTTCTCTAGCTCAAAATAACACCTCAAGAGAGGCTACAACCAACCTAATGTAGGTATATAGCTAAGTAGAGCAAGCTCAGTCTTGTGAATTGAACTAAAGGTGAACCTATGATATATAAAGTAGATATGTTAAACCTGATAATCACTCTAAACAAATTCAAACTATGAAGGAATTTAATAGTGAGATCTCAACCCAAAACACATAGTCAACCATTCCCAAGGACACCTACAGGTATGCTATTGTGTACTATGAGCAAGGTAAGTAGGTTGAAGAGAGAGATAAGGATATATGAAGGATGCCTTAAACTTTTGAGACTACTAACTATTTAATAAGTCCACTTAATTAAATTTATATGGAGGTCTCAAGCCAAAGAACACAATCTTAATGCTAATGAAGACACCTACAGGTGACTAAGCAAATAGTTAGTCTTGAACCTAGTAAGGATAGAAGTCAAAATGTGTATGAGAGATATGAAACCTATCTAAAGAATATCAAAAAAAATTCAAGGATTGATATAGGTTAAGATGTAATGATGATCCCCAACAGACCTAAGAGACATAGTCAACATGCATCTACACACATAGTTAATACACGTAGTCAATGCCATAGATAGTTTTGAGAGAATTTGAGGTTTTAAAGCCTTTAAAAATGTAATTAAGACTTAAAAATTAGTACAAGTAGTCATTTTGAGTGGTTAAATATTATATGATATCTTAAGGGTCATATTAATAGTTTAAATAGTCATTGTTCTATCACAGAGCTTCCCTTGTCCATTGACAATCATTAAAGAGACATAATGAGCAAATTGTAGTTTTGAAGGTAGGTTAGGAGCTGATAATTCATAAAAATATTGAGGAAATAGATTATGTTTTTAAATTTTCTCATGTTCCCTATGATTATGATATATTCAGGCTTACAAGTCAGATGCCCTTGAGGGATAATTGAACAAAGACAGACCTATAACCAGTCTATTTATGTCATCTAAAGACTTTTTACTTATTGTAAGGTTTATTTGAAGTGTAATATACTTTATAGTAAGTTTATAAGGTATGTCAAGGTTCCATGATGATGATAATCTCAAGTTAATCAAGAAAAGGCATTCAATTCAGTTATCTAAGGGCTATATAATTTGAACTACCAAGATACCCTAAGCAATAAATGAATAAATTTAAGGTAGATATGATGGAAAATATTGGTATAAGGATGTTTTATACCTTGAGAATAGATTTAAAACTCCATAAAACATTTATTTTAAGGATAAATAACCTCTCAAACCCCACACTAGACCAAACACTTAGACTTGATAGTCCTTACAATGTAACCTATAGGCAGTCTTATGAAAGAATGGAGCAAGGTTGAGATTTTAGTAGCCAAGGGTAGTTGTATAAGGTTAAAAAAATTAAAAATGAATATAATATGATTATTTTTAACCCAAAACTCACATACAAGTGCCTCAAACCTCAACACTCAGATTAGGCCTATACCACCTTGAGACACCTTCAACTCTCATAAGAAAAAATGACCTCATGAGGTGTAATGGGATGATATATATCTTATGAAATTAATTTCAAGTAGATAAAGGAAATATTAAGGTCAATTTTGTCCTTGGGAGCTAACTCAAAGTATGTAGTCTATACATCTAATTTGACCCACCTATTTAGATGATTGGATAATTTACCACAAGGAGACTTAGACCAAATGATATTACCATGATTTTAGGACCCCTATATAATTAAAATCCATGAAGGATTAAGTTTTATTGGGGCACAAGTTTATGAACCATTGTTAAGACTATAAGCAGGTCTAGAATGCATGTATAGAGATCATGGTCAAATTCCCTACGTACATATCTTTACACACCTTTTACATGGGAATCCAAGATTATCAAGAAATTTGAAGGCGTATATGTACTAAATATCCATATAAATAAGTTTTAGCTTCGATCTCCATACTCAATGAGCCATTAAGATGGTGGACCTCCAAAACCCTCCATAAACCCTACTACAAACCAATCTTGAGAAAAGTGAAAATTATTGCACCCAAACACCCATGAATCACCCTAGAAGCACTTGAATCATGATTTATACTCAGAGAGGGTCTTGACCATGTTACTATATTGTATAAAACTATATGTACCTATCAAAAAATAGTGTTTTTTAGGTAAAAAGAGTAGAAAGAGAGGTGCAATGTAGTTTAAGATGATTTCAATCATTGGAGATGTTTTTTTCTCATTTGTTTCATCTTCTCAAGGCATTGGATATCTAAAAAATTGACTGTAAATGCCTCTACAACTCTCTTCTAATCATCTAATCTGAAGGATTAAAGGATAAGGTGATTTAATCACCTAGTTTGATAAGTTTTTAGGGGGTTTTTGACCAAGAGGACCAATGTTATGATTTGAGGCATTGATTTAGGTCTAAAACTCACATTTTAAAAAAAAATCAAGATTTTATATTGGCTTTCATGGCCATCAAGTACTAAGAAATAGGATACTAGGCCTAATTGGCCTAGTAGACCTACTTTTCAATCAAGTAAAGTTCAATTTGGCATAGATGGTTGTTAGATGAGTTAATGCAGAGTTATCAATCACATACATAACTAATCCTTAAGTGCCAATCATGTCACATAACTAGTCTTTAAGTGTCAATTCCATGCATAACTAGTCCTTAAATGTCAATCCATGCATAATTAACCCTTAAATGGAAAAGTACATGAGTTATTTGACAAAGTAAAGGCAAAGCATGCTTCAAGATAACAATGAATCAGTCAAATACATCCTCAACTACCTCTTTTCAATGACCAATAGCTCATTAAAAGATCATGCAAGAGAATCAAACATGGAGAGTTTTTAGAGGACTGTTTGTAGCTATTTGTAAGTAAAGTTATGTATGAGTTAATTATGGCCATGGATGACTTTTTCTTCTCTCCCTTATGCCATTTTATCTCCTTATTTTCTATATATCCATGATTTATGGCCTTATTTTCTATCCTTCACCTAGGTATGAGGAAACTCTAGTAGGTTTTACACTTGATATACCTCTTTAATTAATGAATAAACTATTGTAGCTACTCCATTATTGGCTTATAGTGTGTTTATGTTTATTTAAATGTGTATAAGTGGTATAAATATCCCCGTATCATGTCTTTATCACACCTATATGTTGATTAGTTTTATTATGCAAGTTGTGTGAAGTTTCAAAGTTTGGCAATCATGTTTGGAGTGTAATATGGTTGAAAGTGCCTCAAGATAGACCTCTCTCCCTGCACCTCCAAGTTACAGTCGTCCATCAAGACCTTTATATGAAACATTGTTACTTAAGAGTTTTGGAGATAATTATTTAGTCCATATTTAGTTCATTGGTGTCGTTAGGAGTACAAGATTGAGTGGATAATCAATATATGTGAATCACCATCACTAGTATAGGTTTTCCCTTTAAGTTATCTTTCTAACTCTTTTCACCCCAAAATAAAAATAAGTTTAGGAAAATAATTCAAAGTTGATGCATCATAGGAGCTAACCTCATAATCTATAGGTTTGGTCTAGTTATAGGTAACCCATAACCTATAGACCAATCTAATGTTAGTCCAAGTTTGAAGGAGAACTAAACAATCTACTTCATAGGGTACAACTTAGATTACTAATAGGTTCTTATCTTCTCAAGCCTTGAAACACTCTAATTTCTTCAACATGTACTTATAATAAAACCTCTTTGCATAACCCTAACTTCTCCTAAGTAAATCCATACCATACAAATCTGTACCGCCTGAAAAACTATTGAATCCTACAAATTTTCCTCTATTTCCTCATGTTTCAATTTTTTAACCACCATTTTTTGGAAATAAGAGGGAAAATGCAAGTCAAAAGGCATCTCAAAATAATTAATACATTTTGGAGAGTAAAAGTGGCATGTTTTCACATGAGTGGGCTCACTTAATGGAAAAATAATGTTTTCGACTCATGGAGGGGACAAATTTAAAACATATAACTATTTGATTAAGAAATATGATGACCATGATAGTGATTAAAGGTGTGGTCGATGCTTTAGTGGAATTTTGAGGTTAAAATTTATAATTTTAAGACCAAAACCTTTCTTTTAGATAACATGCATATAGCTTCAAAAGGAAATTTGCCAATGAATATCCTAAAGAGTACCTTATAGCGTTATAAAGGTTTTAATTAGGCTTATATTTATCTTCACCACATTTTCAAAGCTTATAGTCAACCATACCTTACATATATTTAATACACTAGAAAATATCATGGTGGGTCATCAATTGAAACCTTTAACCATCTCCATCAAGGTAATTTAGATTATTAAGACCATTTCAGACCCTTGTCAAAGACCTCCACACATACTCAAACACTATGAGGATACTTAACACAAATTGAAATAGGGGCATGATAATGACAAGACATTTAGACCTATTCCCTTCATATGATAGTCAATAAAATTCCTTTTAATTTCCTTTATCCTTCAAGAGATATAAATATGAGGTTTTCATGATGGACTAAAGATCACAAGACTTGAGTCAACACCTTTCTAGGCCTAAGGATAGAAAGTGGTCAACATTACTTTCATAACTTCATTGATAATTTAGAAACAAGTAATAAAGAAGATACCTATGTCATTTTTTATACTACTAAATCCAAAGTTATTATCAAAGAACTTCTTGAAATCAATGTTGATTTGCATGAAGACACCTTGACCTTCACTTTGATGGTGCTAAATGTCTTCAATGAGCTAGGTCAGGTTTTATTCTTACTAATCCTCATGGAAAAATAATCCCTTTGGAATTATAACTCACTTTTGATTTCACTATTAACATTTCATAACATTAAGCATTAATCTTAGGCATGAGAGTAGCACGTGACTTAGATATTCCATATATGCATACTTTGGGTGACTCCCAACTCATCTGTCATTATTATAATGGTGATTATCAATGTAAAAGTGAAAATATTATCACTTGTCATCAAATAGACACTACCCTCATCATATATTTTTCCTCTTTTACCATTGAACCCATTCCAAGAGATCATGACTCTATTACTTCTTCAACATCCTTATTTCATCTACATCAAGTTCTTAGTGATTCCTAATTTCGTATTCAAATAATAAAGTCCCCATCTTTTATCTAACCATAGGATTCACTCATATATCATATTGAGTTTGTCACTTTTTGATAGATCCCCTGGTACAAAGACATTATCCAATTTATTAAACATCAAACTTATCCCCCAAATACAAATTCTCATAAAAAAGACTAGAATTTGTAAGCAAGATTTTAAATATGTTTTTTTATATAACATCCCTTATTATCATAATGTCAAAGCTACCCTACTCCATTATGTAACAAAATAAGAGGTCCCTAATCTACTTGGACAAGCATATGGGGGAATTTAAGGTGGTCACTATATAATACATGCTATAACACACAAAATGCCTATGTATGGGATAATTTTAGCCTACTCTCAAAAATGATGCTATTAATTCTGCTAAAAAGTGTTGTCCTTTCCAAATCCATGATGGTCAAGATCCAAATTATGAAATATCCTTGGCCATTTTTCATTTGGGTATTATATCTCATCAACAAACTACCTTGCTCATAAAATGGGCATGTTTTTTATCATCATGACTACTAAATATTTTACCTAATGGGTAGAATACATGCCTCTCATCAACATCATGAGAACTAATATCACCAAATTTATGCTTAACCAAATAATTTATCATTTTAGAGTTTTTCATACTATCATTTATGATAATGGAAATAATTTTAATAATAAGGATGTGAATTAGTTATGTGTTAAATTCAAAATATCCCACAAATTATCCACACCCTATCATCCACAATGCATTGGCTAAGCCAAGGCCATAAACAAAATTCTCAATAAAATCCTTTAAAAAATCATCCATGAAACTTGCATTTATTTTCATCTTCATTTATATCCTACACTTTGGGCTTATCGTATTAGCATCCATACTACCACTAGGGCAACACCATTCTCACTAGTCTATGGTTCTGAGTTTACCTTACCATTATAAGTTGAGCTTCCCTCCTTATTTATATATCTTCATGATATTGTCCCTAATAAATAATTATGTGATGCTCTCCTTCATGTTCTTTATCTTCTTGATGAACACTATTTAGCCACTCTACAATATAATCATCAATGCAAGGATCGTATCATCAAGTAACATAATAAAAAGATTAAAGTCCACACTTTCAACATTGGTTATCTAGTATTTAAATTATACTATACCCATTATAAATAAGGAAAATATGCCCAAAAATTATGGATCCCTTATTTATTTAAATATATTCTTGGTCTTACCATCCATCGCCTTTAAACTAATGAAGGCCATACTTTTAAAGAGCCCATTAACATGTAATTCTTGAAGAAATATTTTTCCTAGATATTTCACTTATTATAATATTTATATATGATATCTTACTAACACTTTTTATAGGATTTATTCATGGTTCTCACCCTCTACAAAAATCTTCTCTTTTTGTAAACCTTACTTCCTTCTCTTGGTCCTTTGGTTTCTTTTTCTCATGATTTTTATTGTAATACTGTGGATATGACTCGATATTCCTCATGAATTCCTTTTGATTTTATGGACTTGTTACTTTCAAATGCTTTTTTTACCCTCTTATCTTTATATTTTATGAGTTATAGTGTAAGGCTATGGATAGGAATAGGCCCTCCTCATAAATACCATTTCTACCACTTTATTTTTGCATTTTTTGTTCACTCTTTTAAATTTCTCTTTTGTGAGTTTTAGTTTAAGACCATGGATAGGACTAGGCCCTCCTCAAAAATACCATTTTTGCCTTTATTTCACCCTCTTGGGTTTCTCTTTTATGAGTTGCAGTGTAATACCATGGATAGGACTAGGCTCTCCTCAAAAAATCAAATTTTATTTTAAAATACCCTTTGTTCTACCAAACATTCATTTTCTATAATGTTAAGAAATCATTATAAGTTTGTGATCCCATATTCTCAAATTTAATTTTTTTGTATTTCATAGATAAAAATTTCACAAAAACCTATGTTAGCATATTTACCTACACTTCCATATATTCTTATGATAATGAATCATACTTACTTGTCATTTTATCCCTTTTCACCTTTGTCACATTTTTTTATGACTTTGAAGCGATTCAAACTATTTCATGTCCATTCCCCTTGATTTTCTTTCCTTTCATTCCAATTTGGATTAGACAAGGTTGTAATCAATATAACACTTTTATTTCATATGAATTAATAACACTCTTATAAACCATGCTCTCTAAGTTCTTATTCTTAGTAACCAAGTCCCAAGTTTTCAAATGATAGTCATTTTTAGCATCCATGTTTGGTTATTCAAATATATGTGGAAGAGGAATAGAAAAAGCCATCAAAATTTAAAATCTAAATCATTTAAAAATAATATTCAATGATCAAAAGGCAACATACAAAGTCAAAATTCAAAATCACACCAAAAGACATGATTCATAGAACATTTCCTATCTCTAATTAAAGCTCAAACTATATAGTTCACCTCATGATAGAGTTGATGTCCATTGGGGTGTGGTAGGCCAGTAGATTGGGATAGAAGAATTTAAAAAAAAATCTATGGTACTACCTAATGTATCATGTAAGTACCAAATATTCATAGTACACCGACAACTCTATAAGAGGACTTGAAGAATAGGGAACACATTATGAGAAGGTAGGCCCATTTCACTTTTCGTGCATATAGTGTTCATGCGATGATATTCATACTTCATTTGATGACCCAGTATTTGTGTAGTTAGGAGAAGTTATTCAGAGTTTTTAATATTGATAGTCCTTTTGTTTTGACAAACCTAATTTAAGTATCTTGACTTTGATAAAGATTTTCTCTAACTTTCTTTTTCCTTCATTTCCCCACCACCCATTTAACTTCTCCCCTTGACAAGCAAGTTTGATTCTAAATTTTTTTTCCCACTTCTATATTCCCTCTTATTCACATCTTAAGAAAATGACAACACTACTTTATTTTAGTTTCATCTATCTTTATAACAACACAATATGCTTGAGTGACTATGGATCACTTTTTTTACACAATTACTTTACATTTATAGAATTGCTTTGAAAATTTTCCATTTTTGTACCTCGTTTTTTTTGACAACTACATCCATTTATATATTTTTGTTTTACTTCCATTTTTTTAGACTACATTTATTTATACTTTTATAGCCTTTTTTCATTTTTGAGTGAGGTTGGCTTGTTATTTCTCGCTCACCAATGTTGTTTTCCTTTTTATGCATTTTTTCCATTGATGATTGAGTAAGGATTATTATTGCTCACTCATCAATGTTATTTTACTATTTATTTCCCATTTTTGTTTAATTAAGGATTTTTACTACTTTTACATTAATGTTTGATCACCATTTTTACTTGTAACATTAGTTTGACTTGGTTTGTTTGCCTTTCTTACTTAAGGTTTACTTGTTTGAGTTTTTTGATCATTTAGTATCCTTAGAATTTTGGTTAGCTTATTTAATATAAAGTTTGGATTGGTTATTTGTTCTTAACCTATAATTTATCACCCCATCTTACCAAATTTATAAGTATGTCATGCCTAAAATGTTTTAGTTATCTTGGCTTTCCTACATTTATTTATCTTTTGCTCTTTAACTTTATATCCTTGTGTTTGTCCAAAGCAGTCTCTACACCTTCCATGCTAAAAAATACAAATACAATAGACAATTATCTAATGATAAAGGTAAGTCAAGGTACACATCCATTACTTTTATTTATAGTTTTTTCATTTTAAGCATTTACTTTCAATCATTTTATGCTTTAAAATACTATAATTTATTTAGCTTCAGTGTTGTGTGTTGTTATGTTATTTTATTAAATCACCATCCCATGTTACACCTAAGTGACACATGATGATATTAGAGTGGGGCATATGTATACACATAATATCTTCAAACTTTATAATTTTTTCTCTCTTGTAGGAACGCATCGAGTCTCAATCTCTCTAAATACATGCCTTAAAGGGTGCACCGAGAAAGGGGTGGGTAGACCATTGGTGCTTCACATGATTATTGTCCCCTATAACACCAATTTCCATATACATAAGCATCTCCTAACACTTCTCTAAGCTTTGACACCTCTCTTAAACAATCTTACAAGTAATTCACTACTTTACTTAGCCGCTAACTAAGCCTAAAACCCATTTTGACATTCATCGAACAATGTCAGCCTAGGCTGACCTTTTATTCTAATTAATATTTGCACATTATGATTTTAGGTCAACCTTTGCTGGCATAGATTAGTACCTAAGTTATTTTTATCAAATAATGATCTAGATTCAAATTGGGTCAACCTTGTTGATTAAAATTTTGAAAATGTTTAGGGTTAGATTTAGCTATATAACCATATTCATTTTTCCATTTATTTGAGAGAGAATAGATTTATTTATTCATTTACGCTTATTTAAAAAATGTTATTTCTTAGGGTTTATATTTAGATAATAATATTAACTTGTGAAAAAGTCTTGTATGCTTAGACCTTTCTTAGTGATCCTTACAAACTAAAACAAAATCTTGTGAATCACCTTTGTTCAATGGAGAGATTGAGTCTTGATATGTTTATCTTCAAGGTAAGTATATCTAACTTTACTCTTCTATTTTAGTAGATAGAAGTATTATATGTAATTTATTTTTAATATATTTCTCTCTCTGTGCATTAGAGTTATATATATATATATATATATATATATATATATATATATATATATATATATATATATATATATATATATATATATATATATATATATATATATATATATATATATATATATATATATATATATATAGCTTAATTAGAATTATTCTATGCATGTTTAATTTTTATGTTTATTACCCCCACTTTGTGCTATAAGATTTGGTGAGCATTATATTAGATTTTACTTTACTTTACATTTACTATGTGAATATGAAAACATAGTACCTGTCTAGGGTTATTGCATATTGTTACTTGACTAAAGGGTTTTTAAACCTCTCTAGTGATGTTATTATGGTAAGAGATCAATAGATTAGGTCTAGCATATCCATCTTGCTTGTGACCCCAAATATCTAATGTATTAATAAATAGATGGTGTAATTATTATTTATCTTCTCCAAGATAAGATAAATTAATAGGTTAGCTACATTTTCCTTTGTATATAAAACCCATTGTGGTTCTCTTCTACAATGGTTTCTCATGTACTAACCACCTGGTAAAGGGTATTACATGTTGTTTACCTTTTTTTAAAATATTAAAACTTATGAGGTTTGATAATTAATTACCTAGATACAAATTTATCTTGCTAAAGAGGATGTTCATATGGAATTTTGAGAACTATAATTACTTGATTGACATGAATGTATTTAGCACACCCATGCACTGTAGAAGTTATTGAAACAATTTTATGTATCCAAGGTCATCTTAATAACACATCAAAGATAATTTTGGAAGATATGATTGAGAAGGTATTAACCACATAGGTGGGACCCACTTATAAAGGTAAATCAATATCACCAAGAACTTGTTGTGAGGTCCCATAACATGTTATAACTGACCTAGTCAAAGGATGTAATTCATGATTTGTATATCCCAAATGCATAATTAATGTCATGGTATAAGCATTTTCACTTGAAACATTATCAATAATATAATTGTGTATAGTTTGGTGATCAAGGTATACTTGAATGAATAAGGAATGAAGATCTGAATCAATTCCTAATCTCATTGTCATCAAATGTAATGGAGGGTCTCTAAACCATACAAGGTGTAAGATGTGTATATGTACTAATAATCTCATCTAATACGTGTTCATGATGATATGGATGAGGGTACACATTATATTCCATTTTAACTTCTAGATCATTCTTTGAATGATCTTGTAAAGGATTGTTAAATATTTTTTTATTATGGTGATCATTAGGTTATGAAATTGATTCCTTTGGAGGATCATTAAATTTAATATTTTGGTCATAAATGAGGTCTTAGATCTTATTCTTCAAGGTGAAACATTTCTTATTAGAATTCCCAAGGCCTTGGTTATAGTCACAATAAGCATTTGTATCATATCCCTTGGGTAAAGTTATACTCATATCAACCTCTATAGGATGATAGAGAAATATTAATGAAACTATATAAGCCATGATAGTAATGAAGTGGGATACTCAAGTAATCATGTAAATTTTATATATGGTGTATTATATAAAATAACATGATTAGGTTGTTGTGACACCACATTAACCATTATGGTTATTTATTTTTTAGTCTCAAGGGGTTTGACCTTATAACTTGGTTTGATACTAAACTTGGTATTGGATGTAGATGTAGTTGGTTTATTTGTTATATATTTAAGTTTGTTTAATGAGATAAGTTTCATTTCATGATCATAAATAATATGTCATAATTCATCAATAATATTTGAAATTTTTGAATATAATGGAATCATGTAAAGGAGTAAGAAAACTTTGCTTCAGTATATCTTGAAGCTCTTTATTTGCCATAGGATTGGTCATTTACCCATCATTGTCTTGTATCTTAAAACACACTCATTAATAGGTTCATTGATTCCTTGTTTTATTTTTTAAATTTAGGTATAGGAAACCTTTTTCATAATGTTAATAGATAAGTGTGCCAAAATTTGATCTATAAGGGGTTTGAACGTTTTTACTAATTGAGTTGGTAAATCATATAACCATCATAAAGCATAGTCTTTTAAGTTATTTAGAAATAATTTGGTCAAAAGTTTATCATTGGAGGCATAATCAAGGCATGCCTCATAAAAGGATTGAATGTGTTGTTCAATATCACCTTTTATATCATAAAATGTAAACTTAGGTAAAACAAAACTAGTTGGCAAGGGGTGAAAAGATATATATGGTGCAAGAGGATTATGTAACACCTCTTGTGAATCAATAGCAAAAGGTGATTTCATAGAAATGTTTTCAATATTTTTAACCTTGATTTTTAAAATTTTTATAGTTTGGACAACAACTTGCACCTCTTGGTATTTTTGGCTAGATATGTTATAAGTCACCAAAGGATGTGTACCAATAAGTTGAGTAGATATTCATTGAAATGTGTATATGAATTGAAGGATTAAGGTTTTACATGGTAGATATAGCAATAGTATTTTCAAGGAATAAAGGTTGAAATACATATCTCACTCGCTAATTAGAATTATGTAGATTGATTGGTGTGGAATCCATTGTAGTATAATCTAAGACATCACCATCACTAGGTGAGGAAGCATTAGCCTTATCATGCTTATTAATTTCATTTATTGTAACATACAAAAATGCATCTATTAAGCCCTTGTTATTATTGAGATAAGTAATCAATGCTTTTTTATCTTCCATTTGAAATCAATTTTTTTTATTACTATTTTCCATTACTTAGAATGAAAAATTATAGAATTTGAATAGAAAATTAAAACCCTAACTGACTAAAAACCCTAGGAATATGAAAAAAATGCATTCATATGAATCAATTTCACCAAATGTTTACCCCTAAAATATATATTTTTGGGTAATCTATGGTTAATAGGGTTAGAGATAGCCTCGAGCACAAGGATGGTAGACTATCTTTAAAATATGCCAATTATTTACAAAACTTAGATAAATGTATACAAAATTTATTATGTTGAGATGTTAAAGACATAAAGTAAAGATATGATATATATTTCAATAACAATGGAAACAAGATACTTAGCTAGTTCTGATGTTAATACAACTCTAGATATGGAACAAGCAAAAAGTGGACTACATTTGGATTGTGGAACACTCACCTAATTCTTATAAAAATTCCTATATAGCCTCAGACACTTGTGTCAATATAGGATAGTTGTGTCAATGATATTATTTGACTTGAATGGGTGTCTATTACCTAATACCTACTGAAACTAAATGTGACAACCTAGCTTCTTTTGGGTGCTATGTCATCTTTACTCTGGTGCATTCAAATCTAGGGCATGTATTATCATTCCTTATCAAATGAGAAAATTCTATTTTTAATCTTAATATTGGCTATGGTAAATGGATTAGTTATCACATGGTTTTAAGCTTCCCTAAAGACCCATCTATTAACAAACACTACTACATATCCAATACTTGGAAGAGGGCCTTAGAATTATGTAGTTATCCCCTATGTGTGGGCTTGTGTGTGAATCATGAAATGTGTGATAATCAAGTGCAATAGTGACCTATATTTCCACCTATAAAATATATATCTTGGGTTTATTTTTTAGTACTTTAGACCTATAGATGTGTTATCCCTATCATTGATATGGAAATAGAAGAAAATAGGGAATTTTTTCTCATTTGAGTGCTTGAGAGAATGGTTTTGGTAAGTTTCCTTGGTCTCTTTAGGTCTTTTCTATTTGACTAATGAATGAGGGTTGATATTATATTTCATTTTATAAATTAGATGACATTAAGAAATTAAATACTTGCATTGGGATAGGATACTTGTATTAGGAAGTGAAGTCACTATTCATGTGATGAGGTGGTAGTTACTATTCATGTGATGGGTTGCAAGTCATTATTCATGTGATGAGGCGGTAGTTAATATTCATGTGATGACATGGTAGGTAGAATTCATGTGATGATATGGAATGTGGGGTGATTTACTCCACTAATGCACATGGGATACCTTTGGTAATTGATATGGATGGGTGTGGGGCATAGTTTGTGTGTGGTCCACCTTTATTGAGTGTTGTTTAGAGTCAAAAGGTGATTGATCATATTTTGAATCTTGTAAATATGTGAAGTGGAAGACAAAGACCACTATTGTTGATTGGTCACAAATATGGAGTGGGAAGCCTTATTTAATGGCAGATTGTGGTGGGTTCTTTAGTTAAAAGTGAGAATCTCACTTTTAACCTTACACATGTGGGAGAAAATTGTTACTTTTAAGCACTATAACACCTATGAGTAATATGGCACATTTTTTCCACCCTTATTATTTATCTCTCCTCTTCTTCTTATTCTTGTTTATTAAAGGATGTTATCCTTTTGGAGTTGTATGCTTTGGATTTGTAATCCTAGATGATTTGTAAGCTTGGCTAAATTGTATATGCTTTGTAATTGTAAGCATTGGAAGGAGTTACATTGTAAGAGGATATTTTGTTGAAGTTAGTATAATTTTACATATCCCTATGGTGTTTTACATGTACATTAAAAGGTTGGGCCACATAATCTATAGTGTAATGTGTTATTATTTTTTCATTATTTTGTAGCTTTATTTATTTTGCATTATTTGCTTGGATCATTTGGATAAGTTTTTCCTAACATTTGGTATCAAATCTATGCTTTTTTAAAACCTCTATATGTTTGAGTATTTTCTATTGTAAGGGATATTTGTGCAAGTGGGGTCTATTATAATGATAGGAGGAGTAACCAAGTTTGAGATAGAAAATTTTGATGGCATAAATTTCTCCTTATGGAAGATGAAGGTGGAGGATCTCTTAATACAAAATGACAAAGCTCTAGCCTTGAAAGGTCTTGCAAGCAAATCCAAAAACATGAAAAACAAAGAGTGGATCAAGATGGATAGGAAGGTGGTTTAAATAATCCATATTTGTCTTGTAATTTTTGTTCTCTTCAATGTTGTTGAGGAGAATACTATAGAAGAGTTATGGGAGAATCTTAATAAATTATACTAGATAAAATTAGTAACCAATAAAGTGTTCCTAAAGAAGTAACTATATAACTTGAGGATGAAGGAGAGTTCTTATGTTTGTAATAACATAAATGAGTTCAACATTCTTATCAGTAAGTTGGTATCCATTAGTGTGAAGATGGAGTATGACAACAAAGTAATCACCTTGTGTTCACTACCTGATACTTGGGATCATTTGGTGATGTCCATCAACAATTCATCATCAATATATTTGAAGTTTTATGATGTGGTAGCAATTTTGCTTAAAGATGAGATGAGGAGAAGTAATTTTGTGTCATTCTCTATCAATGAATCCTTAATTGTAAGAGGTAATTCCAATGAGAGGATAAAATGAGGGAGATCACCATCTAGATCAAAATCAATGGGATCCAAGTGGGAAATGAAGTGTTGGCATTGTGGAAAACAAAGACACTATAAGAAGTATTGATGAAAACTAAATAAGGAAACAAATGATGGAAATTAGAATATACCTTTAGCTAAGGCCAACACTAAAAATTTAGAGTAAACACATGTACATAAAGCCTTCTACCTTTCCAATGCCTAGGTGTTGGACTCAAGTGCATAATTTCATATGTCTCCATAGAGATTGGTTTGTTGCATATCATCCATGTAGTGGAAGGTCTATCTATTTGGGTGATGATCATCCATTAAAGACTATAGGAGGAGGGTATATAAGGGTCAAGTTAGATGATGGCTAGATAATAGTTATAAAATATGTATGTCATGTTCCTAATTTTATGAAGAATATGATTTACATAAATATGATGGATGAGTTGGGGTATTCTTGTACCTTTAAGAAAGGTCAATATAAAATTTATAAAGGATCCCTAGTAGTATCAAAAGGATAATCTCATGGTTCCCTATATTGATTGTGAAAACATTTAGTGAGGAATACTATAGCAACAATAATTTTAAAAAATGATCAAGATATTTTAATGATATGGCATCAACACCTTAGAAACATGAGTAAGAAAGGCTTGAATATCTTGCATGACCAAGGTATGTTGTCTAGGATTAAGTCTTGAAATTTAGAATTATGTGAGCATTGTATCTTTGGTAAACATAAGAGAGATAAGTTTACTGCAAGCATAGGTAAAAGTTCTAATTTATTAAACCTCATCCATTCAGATATTTTTGGACCTATCCCTACTCAGTCTATAAATTATAGAACATATTTTATAAAATTTATAGATGATTATTCTAGTAGAGTGTGGATGTATTTTTTGAAGAATAAATCAGAGGATTTTGAAAAAATTAAATAATTTAAGGCATGGGTAGAGAAAATTTTGGGTAAATCTATTGTATGTCTTAAGTAAAAGAATGGAGGAGAATTTTTCTCTAAGGAGTTTGATAAATTTTGTATACATGAAGGAATTAAAAATCAAAAGACTATCCTTTAAACTTCATAGTACAATGGTGCAACTAAGCAGATGAACTACACTATCATGGAGTATGCAATAAGCATGATGAGTGCATATAAGATAGATAATATATATTTGGTAGAGGATATTAATATTGTTTTTTATGTTATTAATATGTCACCTATGGTTGTGTTGGATGGAAGAACTCTAGAGAAATTTTGGTATGGTAAATCAGGTGAATATTTTGATTTATGTATATTTGTACGTGAAGCATTTCCCTATGTGCCTAATGAAAATAGGTTTATGCTTGACTCTAAATCAATGAAATGTGTGTTTCTAATCTATGGTGAAATATTGAAGGGGTATAGGTTGTGGTATCTAACTAACCACAAGGTAATAGTTAGCTAAGATGTGTTCAATGAAAAATCATACAAAGTAAGGAGGTATAACTAACACCTAAAATTATACCTATAGAAGTAGTTAAGGAAAAAGAAGATGAAAATAAACACATTGAAGATTAGATTAGCATGCAAATAACCACAAATAACAACCAAACTAATAAAATCCACATGTACCAAGAAGGTTCCAAAAAGGTATACTCATATTTTGCATCCTCTTTTACTTTGTTAAGTCATGAGGGTAAACCTAATTCATTTTAGGAAGATAGACAAACTAAGAATGAATAAAAATAGAGGAAAGTCATAGAGGATAAAATGAGAGATCTTCATAAGAATGAAACATTAGAGCTTGTGTATCTCCCATTTAGAGAAAAGAGTGTTGGTAGAAAGTGGGTGTACAAATTAAAGAAGAATAGTGATGGACTATTAGAGTATTATAAATCTTGTTTGGTGGAATAAAGGCTATATGCAGTAGTTAGGTATTCATTTCAATGAAATATTCGCTCTTGTTATGAAGTTAACTACTGTCAAAGTGTTACTTGCACTTGTATTAGTTCAAAATAATAACTGGAGTAGTTTGATGTGAAAACAACATTCTTACATGGTGATCTCAAGAAAGAGATTTATATAGATTAGCCTAAGGGTTATGAGGAAAGAGGTAAAGAGCAGTTGGTTTTCAAATTTTTTTAAAAAAAAACTTTATATAGGTTGAAATAGGCACTAAGGATATGGTACAACAAAATTTACACCTTCATGAAGAGCCAAGTTTTTAGTATAAGTAAAGTTGATCATTGTGCATCCATAAGAGGTTCAATGATGGAATATTTATTATCTTCTTGCTATATGTTTATGATATGTTGGTTTTAGGCCCCAACATGAATTAAAAAATGATTTAAAGGCTTAGTTTTGATATGACATTTTAGATAAAGGATTTACAAGCAATAAACCAAATTTTAGGGATGACTATACATAGGGACATGCAATGAAGGAATATATAGGTATCTCAGAAGACATACATATAAAATATTCTACAATGGTTTAGTATGTAGAATGCAAAACCAATCAGTACCTCACTTATTGCACATTTTAAGTTATCTTCCTAGTGGTGTCTTATAATAGAGGAGGAGAAGGCATGCATGTCTCATTTACCATATTTAACAGTAATGGGAAGCCTTATTTATTCCATGGTGTGTACTAGACTACATATTTCTCAAGCAGAGGAAGTTTTGAGCTAGTTCATGGTGAAACCTAGAAAGGAGAATTGGTCTATAGTGAAGTAGATATTCAGATATTCAAGAGGCACTTAAGATGTTGCAATATAATATGGAGGAGTGGATGTACAAATCAAATTTTTTGTAGATTCAAATTTTGGTGGTGATAGAGATGGACGAAAGTCCACTATAGGACATTATTCTACTCTTGTTAGTAGAGCCATGAGTTGGGATTATAAGTTATAACTAGTGGTGATTTACCAACCACTAAAATAGAGTATGTGGATACAACTGAAGGTTTCAAAGAGATAATATGGTTAGAGTGACTATTAGGTGACTTCATTGAAATACCGGGTAAGATTACTTTGCATTTTGACAACCAGAGTGTAATTCCCTTGGTGGATAATGTAGCATTTCATGATTGCATGAAACATATTTACATCAAGGACCACTTTATTATGAGTGTGGTTGAGGATGGGAAAATCCTATTGAATAAAATTGACACCAAATAAAATACTTTAGACATGTTGACAAATCTAGTCAGACTAAAGAAGTTTGATTAGTGCAAAACTTCTCTAGGCTTGTTAAAGTTGTGGTGAAGGAAATATTGGGAAATGATGGCATATAGATGGTAGAATACACATGTTTATTAATTCATGTATACTGAATTTAATTTTGATAATGTGAGGAAGTGAAATCACTATTCATGTTATAAGGTAGCATTTACTATTCATGTGATGAAGTGGCATACACTATTCATGTGATGAGTTGGAATGTGAGGTGCATTAATTTAATAAGGAACATGGGATACCTTTAGTCATTGATATGGATGGGTGTGGTACATAATTTTTCTATGGGTCTCCTTGATTGAGTGTTGTCTAAATTTAAAAGGTGATTGATCACATTTTGACTCTTGTGCACAAGTGAAGTGGAAAAAAAATACCATTATTGTTGATTGGTCACACATGTGGAGTGAAATGCCTTATTTGATGGCATATGGTGGTGGGATATTCATTAAAAAGTGGGAATCTCAATTTTGACTTTTCACATGTAGGATACAATTGTTACTATTAAGTACCATATCACCCAAGAGGAGTATGGCACTTTTTTTGGCCACCCTTATTATTTCTCTCTCCTCTTCTTCTTATGCAAGTCTATTAAAGGATGTCAATCATTTTGGAGTTGTATGATTTGTAATTGTAAACCTAAGTGATATATAATATTGGATAAATTTTATATTCTTTGTAATTGTAAACATTTTAAGGATTTACATTGTAAAAGGAGATTTTGTTGAAGTTAATAAAAGTCTAGAAGCTACCATTGCCATGTGGTTTTTCTTTGCACATTGCAAGGTTTCCACATAATATCTTATGTGATGTGATATTATTTATTCATTATTTTTTAGCTTGATTTATTCTTCATTATTTATTTTCATGCTTTGGATATTTTTGTCCTAATAACTTGCATCGACATAGGAGTCTGACTAGGACATAAGTGTCTAGGTAGTTAGAAAAAATGTGTAGGTCCAAATATTGTAGATATGAAACATAAGCATTGTTGCATTTTATTTTTATCCTTAGTTCTATAAGACTAAGAAATATTCATACACCTAGAGGAAAAAAGAAGCCAATGTTCCAGTGCACCAATATATCACATAAATGTCTTCATGCACTCACCTGAGGCATGCAACCTAGACTAGTTCTCATTGGTTCTTCCATATGATGGTGGATGGAAAAATGTTAGGGACTTGAGATAACACATTTAATCATTATTACTATGAATTTTATTCTAGAGTTAATCATTTTATTAATTCACATAATGAAGGTACTCTAGTATCATAAAGTATAATTAACACCCAATAGATTCAACACACCAAGATTCATAAAGTATTAGTTATATTAATCTCATTTAATAAGATTAAAAAGGTAATTCATTCAGTACACAATATCTCTAGATATCTATCTTTACATAATCAACACACCTAAATCTAAAAACACTTTCCAATCAAAGATTAGGGGTGGTTATACACAAGTGAACCCCTTCTTGGGTTACATAATTAATAAATTATAGATGACAAACCAATGATTGTTTTATAAAAATAAGTCATGGTGAGCCATTATAATTAAGTTCCTTTTTATTTTGGCCCAACATCCCTTATATACTCTCTTTATGATAGATATTTGTTTCCATGTTCCTCCTCCCTTATGGGTTGATGTTAGATTCATGATCCCATTAATCTTTGATACTTATGTGAACTAATTTGTAACCACCTTTGCTTATTTCACCCTTGTCCTAGTTTTGAACTTTTATGAGTCCTACATCTTATGTTCCTTATTTTTTGTTTCCTTGTATTTTACTATCCACCCATCAATGCTAAGGTCTTTTACATTGTTTTCCCATGTTTCTATCTTCTACATCATTCTCTCTCATGTTTTTTCTATCTACGCTCTTCCCATGCCCTTGCATCTTTGTTTTTATGGCTCCAAAATACTTATAATATATTATAAAATTTAGGTCCAACATCAACATAGAATAAACTAATACTCTATCCTAGACTATGTTAGAGTTTTATACAATATAATTTTGGGGCCTACCTACTACACCTAGCACTTGAGATCATCCCACCAGTTGAGGACCATTTGAGGATTGGAAGTAATAGAATCTACTCTACCCTTCAATATTTTCATCTCCTTGGGATTCTCTAAAATATTGTCAACTTGAGTTTTCAAAATCTCAAGCTGAGTAGTTACCACTTTGTGTGCATCCTCAAGGGCCCAAACCTCCACCAAAACATTTCCTCAAAGTGATGAAAAATTAGTATTCAACTGATGTCTATGGGTATTTAATTATTTATCCATTTCTTCAACATCTCATATCACTTTTGTGCACTAAGCCATGTCTTTGATATTCAATGCATTCTCAACCAATTGATGGCACTATTGTTCCTTAGGTAGAATCAGGCTTCTAAAAATATACTTAGCCATGTGAAGTTGATAAAAACCCCATCGATAATGGGAATAGTGGTGCTCATTTTATTTAAAAAATAATGGCAGATCCATGGCCTTGATGAATTGCTCAATGGACTATAGTTTTTCTTATTTAAGATCCACCATGTTTTTACATTTCTTTAACAAGAGGTTCACAAACATCTCCAGTTTACTAATGGCTTCACCAATAATGGGAATACCATCCATGAGAATTGGTTCACTCCTAAAAATTATTTGGTAAAGGCCCAATTTCCTAAGTTGAGCTACTTTGGAGGCATCTATTTAGTGCTTGAGTTTTTATATTTTTTCTTCGAGATTGCACCTTGTTTCATGCTCTTATTGATATAGTCAGATGACCTCTTGGACAAATTCATGGTTGTTGAAAATATGTTTCTTAGAAACTTATATCAAAAACTTGATAAGGGTTTTACCTACTTGCATTAGAGAGTAATTTATGAGGTTGACCTAAAGCATGTCCATAACATCTACCACCTCTTAGTTGATATCAGTGTTAGTCTTTAGAATCTAAAAATGACCTTCGTGATATACTTCCATCAAGAAATACATATCATGTCAAGTTTTCTCCATGGACTCATGCTCAAGGAAATAATTTCATAAATATAAGTGTTTTATTGGCGTATCCTATTAGAACATGGCACTAATAGAAGGTTCTTAATTTGTATAATGTTGTTTCTCTACCTCCTACATAGGTTTCTTACCCTTTTGAGGGTCATTATCTAGATCAATAACTTTCGTAATATTTTCTCATTGTTCATTGGTACTAGTGTTAAGGTCCTCTATGATGGGGTCTTACCCTCTATCTTCTTATTCAAGTTTTGGAATTTCAATGTCCATTTGTGTATGTAATTATTCTTTGGGATCATGAGTGGGTTCTTTTATAGGTTGTGATTCTAGAGATGCCTCACTTGTGTCCATAATCACCACTCGGGGTACTTCGTGTTCAAGCTCTACTTGGGTAGTTGTGTATGAAGTAGTATTATCTTTCTATTCTATAGGTATCCCCTAGGATAATGTTGGTGATGGGTGTCATCTTTATTATTTTGGATTAGCATTGGGATGTTCTTCCTGCACCCTACTTGAGATGGTGGCCTCAGGTCTTGGTATTTTCTCCTCCATTCACACCTTTTACTTTGTATATTTCATGATTGAGGTAGGAGTGCTTATTCTATTAACTCCCAGATTCTCAATGTTTTTATGTATGGCCTAAGTATATAAAAGATCACCAAGATCTGACCTTACATGACTATCTTGTAAATATTAAGATTAGTCTTATCAGACTCATGTCACTCTATATATGCATGTCTCTCTAGGTAAACATAAATATTGATAGGAGTGTGGATCTCAATGTCAATATTATTTGCATCAATATTTATGAGGTGCACATTTACAATATAATTCATAGAGTTCATGAGATATTTGGCAGTGAATGTGTAAGGCAATCTAAGCCACCTTGAAAATTTTTCTATGCTTTCCATCCATATCTAAATGAGAGAATAATGTTGATTTATATAAAAATCATCATAGGTTCACATCTGCATAGGAAAATACTTTGGTATGCACCATTTATTCCCAAATGCCTCCCTAATGCCATCAAACCAACCCTTCGTCTTTACTTTGTATGAGGGTGTGATGGCACTAAGGCATGTGAATTGTTTCAATATTTTGGTAGGGGAATTATGCTTTGGTGGGTACAACCACTTTAGTTCCTTTACCATAATACTCTGAGACACCAATCTCATCAAAAACTAACATCAGTAAAATTATGCCCCAAGAAAACTCATAGTTGTGCACCCAATGCTCTTTTTCTACATCTTGTTCAATTTTCTTAGTAAAGTACAGTGTGAAATCATACTTTGTCCCCTTGGATATTTGGCTAGTGACATAGAGGTGGGACATATCCACCTACTTCCATATATATATGCCTCTAATCTTGGTCATGTCCAAGCATGTAACTACTCAAATTGTGGGATCTATAAGGTTTATAATGTACATGGTGCACTTCTTTTTATATTGTAGCACTACCACCATTTTATCAATTGCCTCTCGATCCTCAAGATTTTCATTGACATTAAATCCATAACAAAGTAACCTAGTTACTTTACTAATCTATTCAAGGGTAATCCTCATTTTATGCCCAATAAAGTAGAGTTAATCTCATGAATGCATGAAATCAGAATGTGAATTGCTCCCTGTGGTTTCCCAAAATAAGGTAGTTAAAAGAGTTGGAGTACCCATACATCCTCTAGTAAGTTATATATGTTGAGATCATAGGTGATCTCATTCTAGGTTTTTTGGCACTCCACTCAGTAGTCCTATTATAAATCACCTTCATTCCTAGTCTGGCAATGATTATAATTAAAGACCTGAGAGGTGGAAACCTTAGATTCCCAATCATCCACATGCAAAACTATCTCAAGGTATTACATTTCCTCAATCAAAATAAGAGATGGAGGTGGTGTTATAGTAGCCTTATTTCCCATGATAACCATTTATGGTGCCTTTTAACTAGATGTATCTTCTACCAATTTTATGGGGTTCTTGCCTTGTTGGTTGCATTCACTATATCCTTCTTCTTGAATGTAAATGAGACTTCCTTATTTTTCACCCTCGTATTCCTCTACTTTGGGAATAACTAGAAGTGGATCTATTTTCCTACCTTTATACTTTGTCCACATCACCAATTGGGGTCCCTAAAGTTTAATTCATAGCTGACCAATTCTTCCAAATGAATACATTTTGATTCCTTGTTATAAACCTGAAACACTTTGGCTTCTTGCTTCAACCTCCTCTAATGGTAGATTTAACCCTTGAAAATTATAAATTCTATTTTTCCTACTTTCATGGACATGTTTCCACTCCACTTTTATTAAATTCATGATGCCTTAATCTCTACGTCACTTTTATAAATAAGATCACTATGAAGACACCTTCTTCTCTACTTATTTTAAATTTTTTGAGCTCTGTAATTTTCAAGTTTTCAATAGTAAAAAATAAAATTAGTAGCTTTTTAGTCTTTTATAGGCTATCCAAAATGTTAATATTAACTCCTCTACATTTCCATCTATCACTTCATCTATTTAATGCTTTAAATGGCATGTCTTGGTGTCTATTTGACACAATTGTCATTTATACCACTTCAATGATAATAAATGCATGTCCCATCCTTTGTGACTTTCTTGGAGTGCATGTTAGCTACGATAATTCAAATTTCTCATTTTATTCATGGGAAATTACCTTTTATATTTTAACCTATTTTTATAACAATATTTACTTTATCATCTTCATTCTATATTCCCTAGTTATGCACCCCTTTTTTCACCTCCTTCACATGCTTCATCTTATATGCATCTTTTACGCACCCCTTCTTGTGTGATTCCTTTACATGCCTCCTCTTACACACTTATTCTACACACCTCTAACTTAAGTAACTTATCCACACTTAAAACCTACCCCACATTAAAATATATGGTGTTCCTCCACATCATAACTTAGTGAAACGCATATCAAGAAAGAGAAATAGAGTGCTAAATGCCAAAAGAGTATAAAAAAGTGTCAAAATTTTACAAAATGCATATAGCCAATGCCATGATTATTGGAAAATAAATAAACTCCTAGACTAACCCAGTGGCATACAATTTATTCATTGAATGGAAGAGCTACATAGAATGGTAGGGCCAAATCCAACTACCATTGAAATGGCCTGGTAAGAATTGGACATCTAACCTTTCCAATTTATAAGTGCTTATCAGATGGATTGCATGAATAATAAACAAACCATCCCACCAAATTATTCATTTACCTTAATGGCATTCAAACTTTAAATCATATACTAATACATGCATACCATGATGAAAATGTTTGGTTTTGATATGTCAATGATGTCAGGCTTTTTGATTTTACTTCTCAACTCCTTGGCTCTAGTGTGTGAGAAAGTATGTTTTATCTAGCTAAAGTAGAGCATCAAGGTATGCTTTTAGGTAATTTTCATCATCTAATCTTCCAAAATTCACAATACACAAAGAGGGCACAAGGAACTCCATCGATAATATGTCTTCAACATCAAAGACAAGATTAAAAAGAGTACTCTTGTTTAACCCTTTGTATGTGGTATGAAGCACCAATAAGACTATGAAAACTCAATCCTCCCAATCAATGTGACTGATATTTAAAATATTGGTCAGTGTATGACCCAAGATATTGTTGAAGCCTTTAGTTGTGCCATAATATTGAGGGTGGTATGGATGGTCTTATAGTGCACAATCATGAACTCAACCAAGAGGATATGCATTATTTCATTGAGAAAGTGAGTGCCATGATCACTTTTTAAACATAAAGGGCATTCATACCTTGTGATGATATTTTCCCATAGAAATATGGTAGTGGTTATAATAGTATAATCATGTGTAGGCATTTTTTTAGTCGAACATGTGAGATAGTCTGTGGCAATAATGATGTACCACCTACCAGTCCATCATGCATCTAGTTAAATGGGCCTAATAAAATCAATATCCCATTTCTCAAATGGTTCATGGCCAATTATGGGATGAAGATGAATAACAACCATTTAGTTTGGTTTACCTACGCATTGATAGATATCATATTAGCATGCATAAACTTTGGCATATTTGAATAAGGTGGGCCACCACAACCTAGTTAGTAGAACCTTTCATGATGTTACATAACTAGCATGATGTCCTCCTGCAACACCCTCATGTACATCTTAAAGTAATTATGTTCTCATATTACATTATGCACCTTTTTATTAATTCATCCCATCCAATTTTGTATAGGTATCCTCTAATAAGTTGAAAAGGGTCAATGCATACAACTAGTTTATATTTCTCTTAGGCAGTAAGTTAGTTTTGAATGAAACCTATTGTAAGAAAAGTAATAATTTCCTCAAATTCTTGGGTCATGCACGTAGCTTGAAAAAAAATTCCATCAGGTAAATCATCCTCTATGGTGTGTGGTAGTTCACCATATTGAACACATAAAAGATGGTTGGGTCTGAAATTAACTTTGCCTTGTTTTATGACCATAGAGAACTGGAACTATTAGAAGAGGATAATCTTTAAAACTAAAATTTGGCCACCAATGACCTCTAACCAGGGTTTTCACCAATTTCCACCTAAAATGTACAATTTGGCCTAAAAACACTAAAACATGCTAAATGATGTGAAATGACATATTTAAGTGTTGATTTTAGCTAGGGTATCACTAAATGGGGTAATGCAATTTATGGGCCAGATAACTTTGATCAAATCATTTCGAGTCAAAAAGCTAATTTTACACCTAGGTGCTTTGGATTGCTCTTTTCTATCAAATTTATTGCATGAGACATGTGCCTTTGTTATTTTTTGTTGGTAACATCATAAATGGGAATAGAGTTCCAATGCATCTGACATTGACTTCCAATTCTAATCCAGTTGAATTTTGGACCAATAACAAGGCATTCTAATTAATTTGAGTAATTTATGCACAAAGTGATTAAACATGTGTAAGAGCTAATTAAACCAAATTATATCCTAATCAAAAATTCCATGGAAACTTGTTGAATACTTATTTTTGGAAATTAATATTAAATATTTGCATCATCAAGTGATCTCATTTCTTGGGAAGACATCCCTAGGCCATCAATGCCACAAATATCAGGATTCATGCCTCCCATGCCTCATCAAAGCCTTCCATGCCTCTTAATTACTCCTCTATCCCAAATATTGATGAGGCTATTTATCAATTTTAATTGCAAAATTGGATTAATCCTTAACCACACATTTCACTCCTAAGATGGATGGTTTAGGTTGATTTTGATCAATCCCAAAAATATATAAATAGGAGGCCTTACCACATCATTTCTAAGCTTAATTTGTACAAATTTATAATTCTCAAATATCTTAAAAAGTCTTGATAATTCAAATTTATAATGAATAAATGATTCCAAAAGCTATTACAATTAGTGTTACCATGCCAAATTGATTCTAAGCCAAGCCAAGCCAAAGCCACAAGGTGCTAAGGAGAAGAGGAAATAGCCAAGCCTCCTTTGATGAAGACTTCATAAGCACAAGTGGAGAAAGCCACTACAAAAAGCATTTTGGAGCATCCAAATAAGTTAAAAGAAGGTTTCTTTTGCATTTTAATTATGTGTTTTATTCATGTTTGTTAACTAATCTCTCCCTAGTGTCTAGGCCTAGAGATGTTATTCTAGTTAGTGTGATTCTTTCATTTTATTTTCATTTTGAAACTAACATGATAATAACCATCCTCTCTTGAGTCAAATTCCTAGTTCACATAATCCATTATCAAATTTATCCATGAAATAATAGTTTATTTACCAAATAATTGATTTCTTTATGATCCATATAGAAGATAAATGAGGTTTCCAACAAGTATTGGTAAGACTTATAAAGCACATCAACCATAGAAAAGGACTCACGGTCCATCGTAGAGTAGTTATATTCTATTGGTGTGAACTTCTAGATATAAAAATAAATATGATGATCAAGGTTTCCCTCATTGGGTTATGTTAGGATAGCACCTACTATAATTCTTGATGTGTCAAAATTCACATGAAATGGTTAGTTTCAATTTGAAAACTAGAGAATGGTGTAGTCACCAGTTTCTTGATGTTGAGCCTTTAATTTTAAATATATTTTGGCTAAGTAATTTTTAAAGACAGTGGTATGGAAGACTATGGTGCAGAAGACCATGCCATGAAAGAGGTAAGTCGCATGGAATAAGGAATCATGAAACGTGGAGGAATCAAGAATTAAGGACTAGAACAATAGCAAAAGACTTGGGCAAAGGCATAGAAAGAGGAGAGGGTTATGGAATGATTCACATGAATGTCAAAGAAGAATAGTATAGCATAAATCTAGCATTGGTCCATGAGAAGACAGGCGCATGGTGATGATGATCTAGCATAGAGAGATCATATAGGGGCAATTAGGCCTAGATATTTAGGTATTCAATGTAATGGCTTGCCATGACTCATTACTGTTAATGGTCATTTGTGAGTCATATTTTTTTAACTACTTCTATAACTGAATAGTTGGGGAAGAACCATATATAAATACCCCCTTATTTTACTTGGTTTTGGGTCAATCATTGTAATCTAATGTCATCTTAATATTATATATGACATATGAATGTAATGAGAGGAAGATTATGAGTTGTTTAAATACTTATGTATTTTTTTATGAATATAATAGAGTTATTACTATTTTTCTCTCAATCTATGCCTAGGTTCTTTTTCTTTTATTAGTTAAGTAGGAAATGAATAGTTGAGATTTAGACATGGAAATAAGTATGAATTTAAAAAATAAGTACCCATTTGAGCACCCTAGCTTAAGAAACTATATGAATACTTTGACATAAGATGAAACCAATGAGAACTAGTCTTAAGCTCTATGCTTTATTTGAATGCATGAGAACCTTTTCTCACATGATATGTCAAGATGCTAGCTCACTAGAATTCTTATTCTCTTAGGTGTGTGACTAGGGAAAGACATGCTAGACTAAAGGAAAAGAGACCAACATTTTGGTTTTATCACTAGGAGCCATTGCACTTATTCATATAATAGTGAGAAAACACTCAAAGGGCTATCTTTAGAAAATGTTGAGCATTGTGTTGCTATCATATATGATAATTTTGAATTTTAGTATCTTGATCTAGGATTTTCTACGTGTGCATGGGTATAAAAATACCTTTATGACACACTCTATGAATCTTTGTTTGTATAAGTGCCCATTTACTTGCATGTTTGGCTTTCAGTATATGTGTAAGGCCATTCAAGTAATTACAGATGGAATATCTCCTAGTCCTTAGAGCATCAATTGGCCTTGGAAAGATTAGGAGTGCCTTGGATGCATACACTAGATATTTCATAGTGAGGAACAATTACTAGATATATTTTAGAATACATGGTCTCTACATACTCTTATCTAGAATAATCTTAGTTTGACATCCTCCAAGAACTAAGTATAAGGTGTCTCAGGTAGTTTTTGTTAGAAATTAAGAATTTTATAATTAACTCAAGACTTGAAAACTTCCACATGGATGGGTAAACTTTCCTTTGCATGAGCAACACAGTCAATGGGGAAATGAAGGGGCACACATGAATATGATATTATTGGTTCATCATGGTAGCCAATCAATAAGAGTCACATAAGCACAAGTATGATGAGGCTAGGTGAAGGACTATGATTAGAAGCAATCCATAGAGGGACCCCGAAGACTCTGAAAGTGATGTGAGGATATGCAAGGAGGTAAAAAGGCATAATGAAGACTCCCAAACCATAGGATCATACCCCACACTAGTACAGGTATATGTGGGAGAAAAAAATCAATCATTGGTGATTGTAGAACCCAATCTAGATAGGCCAAATTCACCACCCATAGTGCATGCTCATGCCTTTGAGTTAAGCGATGTTCTTGTAAGAAATTAGGATACAAATAGTGTATAGTTAGAGTTTGAACCTTTTGAAGAAGCTTTTGAATTATAGAATCAAAATATTAGTTTGTTATTAATTTATTTTCTATTACAAATCAACCCTATGGCTCACTTTGGTATGCTTGGTAAACCAAGTATAACTAATGGGCAGACAACCAGGCACTCCATACTTAATCAACCTACTTTTGTGCCAAATATAATAGGTGCTTCTACTACCATAGGAGGCATAGGAGGTAGTACCAATGGTGGTTTAGTTTAAGGACCAAGAGATGGTATAGGAGGCATTAGTAGACCTCCTCCATAAGCTCTAGGAGGGGTTATAGGTGCATCATAACATGATCCATTATCAACACCTAATTTACCTATAGTCTACTAAAATATGACACTTCATTTACTTAACTATTACAGTGTTGAAAATTTAGTAGAACATGTTCATAAATGTGAACTCATTTGGAGAGCATGAGGCATTACTTCTACTGAATGTAAGCTAACCAAGTTTACCACTAACTTTCTAGACTACACATATAAATGGTATTGGAATTTTTATCCATATCAAGATGTGGTAAACTATGAGTAGTTAAAGGCAGCATTTTTCCAAAAATTTGACTTCCTAAAGATTAAATAATAGAGTATTGCTACCCTGAAGGATATTAAACAAGAATTCAATAAAAGTGTGTGTGAGTATAATGAAAGCTTTAAAAAAAAAATCTAAGTTTTTATTTGAGATAAATAACACATAGCATGCCCAATAATTTCTAGGATACTTTTTACTTCCCTTCTGATGTACATTATCCTAGTAGACCTTTACTAACCTTAATGAGGGATAAAAATTTACCCTTCGCACTGAAGCTATTAGAAATATAGATATAAGGATTAATCCCTTTATGGAAGCTCATACTATTATTATGGTGTCTTAGTTGGAAAATCTCATTACAAATAGTACTTAAGATACTCACAATGATTTATGGTGTGTTGACTATGAATTAGAAGGTCATAATAGGAATAATTGTGCTAGGAAGAGTATTTTCATCATAGTAAAGTAATCTTGTGAGATCTGCCAAGAAGATCATGGTGTGAGAGATATCCCCCTACTTCAACATGCTACTCAATCAAAAGTATCATCATATTATAAAATATGTGATGCATATACACATGATACAAATGATTGTTGACTTATTAGTGAGATTCATGAGGTACATGCATGAGGTTCACCAAACCTATGTAGCCAACAACCAAGATAATGGTGAAGGCCAATCTTATGGAGGTCATAGTCATGGATGTGGAGGTGGTCATTTTCTACCTAAAACTTGTTATAAGTGTGAATCTCTAGATCATTACTAGTGTGATTGCCCAATTTATCCAACCTATGCCTTTTATAAGAATGAGATTTGTTTGGAGGAATTCCCAAACATGTATGCTATCATTACTAAGGAGAGGAATGAGAAGGGTGTTGGAATGATATAGATTGAAAAAACTCCAATTTCTTAATGGATACCATGCCCTACTACTCTAACTAGTCCTAAGGTAAATATTACTACATGAAGTGGTGTTCCTTCATAGTCTATTTCAACTCCACCTATTGATAAGGTTCAATAAGAAGAGCCTTGTGTGAATCACTACCTAGATGCTTAATAATAAAAATAAGTATTGTAAGACACAATGACTTTGGTGCAGGAGTGACAAGGTGAAATTTAGTTCCTTAAAGATAGAGATGTTGATACATGTGTTAAAATGTAGAAAGCTTTGGTTCTCTAAGATGTGATATGTGATGATTTTTGTGAATCATGCAAATGGATTCTTGATGAATACACCATCCCATTTTGAGGAATTGGTTGAGTCATCAAGCACCAAAGCCTATAGAAGATCTCAATTAAACCATGAATGATGATAAGATGATCATGTCCAACCTATTATAGAGTGCAATAAGGAAATATTAGTAAACACAATTATTAATGGTTGGATCATTTGGGATATACTAGTAGACACTAGTGCAGAGGTAAATAAACTAACCCAATATGTTTGGAGAAATATGGTGAGCCCTCCCTCCTATCCCTCTCCACATGTATTATTCATGGCTAATAAGACTCTTGCACTACCAATAAGATTTAATAAGGATGCCATTATTGACATTTTGGGTGTCACTTTTAAGGTTAACTTTGAAGTAATTGAGTTGGCTAAAGTTAATGATTTTATAGCTCTTTTGGGTCATCCTTGGTGCTATGCAAATAACACTGAATTGAGCTTCAAAAATCACTATATTAATATTGAAAATGATGATCAATGAATCATGATTCCCCTAAAAAATTCTTAGGGAGATTTTTTTGTTGAACCAATTAACATCAATGAGGACCACAATCATATCTATAATGTCACAGCTCGGGGAATTAAGCATCTTGATCCTAGTCTAGATGGTATATTATAGTGGGAAAATGCATAATATATTATTAACACTACTATTCATGCTTATGACCATTAGGCTCATGATGAATATGACTTTATTATATAAATTTGTGTCATAGTTAGTAGTTGAGATGATGTTTCATGCAAGATACTTAAGTTCCATAAGTCTATTTGCCTTATTTATGGATGTTTGATGGCTAGACCACCCCTGTAGTTAGATAAAACACCTAGGTTTAATGGTTAAATGGAAGTCTGAGAGTATGTGTAGTAGTTGGAAAGTTTTTATTTGTTTGAATATGAATGGATGCACTCACTTAGGTATGTTCTTTGAGGGATATTTGCTCAGTGGTGGGCAACTAACTTTCATAATTTTTCACCTGGGACCAAGTGTGTGATACCATGCACTATCATTTCCATCATGATAATCATGCTCATAACACTCTAAGTTATGATGGTATTAATACTCCATAATCTCATATTGAGGCCTATGAAAACCTTTAGAATGTTGATGAAACATCTTTGCTCAACTATTTGTGGGTTCATGCATTTTATGGTAAAACCTTTAAAATGCTAATGAAACATCTTTTCTCGCCTATCTGTGGGTTCATGCATTTTATGGTACAACCTTTAAAATGTTGATGAAACATCTTTGCTCGACTATCTATGGTTCATGCATTTTATGGTACTCTACCAACTTAGGATGGAACATGGTACATTCATAAAGAATGATGCCTAGACACAAATTCCTAGAGTAACATTAAAATTAATATGATTTTATCGCTATCTTACTCATCCCCTCACATTGATTTATGCCTATCCTTTTAAACCATCCATCAAGTTATTAAAAATGATCCAACACTGGTTGAAGACCATATATGACATATACATGGATCACATGAGGATATTTTGTCCATTTTATAAGAACCTAATACTCTTGCCTCTTTTTTATAGATTAACTCTCAACTAGACCATGCATTGAGGAAATAGAAATGGAAGGAAAATTGGAAGGTTGTGTGCCAATTTGAGGAAGGTATCAGTTCTAACCTATAAGATCTATCCATTAATCACTTGGATTTACATATTTAATATGGAGTGTACAATGTTTGAGACACCAAATAGACTAAAAAAACTATATTTAGATCCACTTTAGATGGTTTAGCATAATATTTAAATAGAATATGCACATAAGATGGCCACTATGGTAAATTATTGGTCTAATACTGAGATCACCAAGGTTTTTGAACTCTTACAAGTATATCAAGATGTTTTCCCATGTAATTACATAGATATGAAAGGATTGCATATGTCATTGGGAAATCTATACATCAAGTTACTTGAGGGTGTTCATCTAGTCAAGAAGAGACCTTATTAAATCAATCCCAATCTATGCAGTCATGTTAAAGAGGAGATTGATAGTATGTTATGCACAAGATTTATACTCCTATTGATGAATTTGAATGGTTGAGTCCTATGGTGATCATTATAAATAAGGATGGCCACATTCACATTTATGCAGACTATTAGGTATTCAATGTTGCTTATGTAAATGGCCCTTTTTTTACTCCTTTAACCAAGGAAATTTTAGAAAGAGTTGTTGGGTATGAAATTTATACCTTCATTTATGGTTTTTTAAATTATCATCAAGTCTATATTATAGAAGAGGATAAACCCATGACCACCTTTACAATTGAATGGGGTTCATTTACTTATAATGTGATGCTGTTTGGTTTGAAGAATGCTTCGATCATGTTCTCATGCATTATTGTAGAGGATTTTAAGGATTTTATTCATGAGGTCCTACAAATATACTTGGATGAGTAGACTATCTATGGTTTAGTGTGTGATCATTGTGTTAATCTTTGCCTCATGCTTTAGCGTTATCAACAACTTCAAATTTATTTGAATATGAAGAAGTGTGTCTTTTTACTCCTTTTGTAATTTTATTGGGTCACTTTATTTGTCATGATGGAATCTTAGTATATCTAACTAAGATTGAATTCATTATTCACCTTTTAGTCATGACCACCTAGTGCAAGTTGTGTACCTTCCTATAACACATGGGGTACTATTAAAAATTTATTATGGGATATGCTAAGATTATAATGTCACTATAGGAACTAATTAAATAGAATGGTCAATTATTATGGGTAAATTATCTTCAATAGGTATTCATAGCACTCAAGGATAAGCTAATCACTACCCTCATTCTCTAGTTCCTAAACTGGACAAAGCCTTTTCATATACATGCTTACACTTTAGGTATGGTAGTGGGTGTTGTATGCAATCAAAAATGTGTCACATCTATAAATCGATCTTGGCTCGGAGAAGATAGAGCATATCTACACTTTTGACTGAGAATACATTTGTTAAGTGAGAGCATGACCAATATGGGGATCCGTTAGACCCAATTAGGGGATCACTTGTCATAATACACCATGTGAGGTAGGGTTCCAAAGCCTATAGTCTAACATAATCATGTAACAACCCTAAAAGTGTCCTAAGGTTTGATATTTCATTTACGTCTAATAAACAATAAAGTAAATCTAATATAGTGCACACCAAACCTTGTAGAACAAAGTGGAGGTTATAAAAAAAAATAACTAAATTAAACATGCATATAAGACATATAATCACATCAATGTATATGGAATCCTAATGCATGGAAGAGAGAAACACATCTATGTTATTTATCTACTCTTATAAATGAGAAATAAAGTAAGGAATACTTACCTTTAAGATGAACCCATCGAGCCTCAATCTCTCCCTTGGCCAAGGTGCTTCATAAGAGATTGTTTTGGTATGTAAGGATAACAAATAAAAATAAGATCTAGGCTACAGAACCTATCTATGCATCCAAAATACTTTTCCATAAGACAAGATATGTATCTCTAAAGAAAGTATGGAACCCTAATCTTTATTCCTTAAGTAAAATGGTCAATAAGCAGATGTTCATTTGAAATTATTCTTATTCACTTCTCTTATCTACAAATGGTTGGAAATGAACTTCTATATATAGGCAGATCTTGGCTTAAATCCTCTTGGAAATGTCAATTGTACAGGTTTGGCTATGGTCGACCCTGTATGTTTTTGGGGATAATTCACTAGGTTTCAGTTAGGTTGGCTGAAAGTCTAACAAACCCAAAAAGTGAAAAATACCCTTGACCTGTATAGGGTTCACCATGGTTAACCTATTACAACTGATAGTCTAAAATGGAATTAAGGTAAGAAAAGAAGGATGGAAAGAGGAAAATGACTCAAATGGGTAGGATTGAGAAGAATAATCTTAGGGTTAATGTTTTTAGGAGATGAATGTGTAGATAGTAAGTGGAAAAAGGGATAATAATCTTATGAAGCATCAATGGTCTACCCACCCCTTTTTTGGTGCACCCCTTAAGTCATGCACTCAGAGACATTAAGACTTGATAAGTTCCTACAAGATACAAAGTGTTAGTAATTAATAAAAGTTTGAAAATATTATGTGTATACATATGCCCAACTCAAATCTTATCATGTGTCATGTAAGTGCAACACAGGATGGTGCTTTGAGAAATAGAACATGATAACACACAATGCTAATGCTAAGTAAAGTGCAGTAATCAAAAAATAAGATAAAGGAAAGGATAGAATTGAACAACACATACCTTTACTTACCTTAGTGTTATAGATAAAGAAGTAGATTGAAATAGATGTGAAGGTGTCCAACATGAATAACACTAGGTGAACCTATAGAAGTCAGTGCCAAATATATCAAAAAATCAAAAAAAAAATTAAAATAGCCATATATTATGATCTGAGCAACATTTCAGGTGACGGTTCTACCCCAATTGGTGGTAAAACTTCCAGAAGCCATAAATTTTTCACCATGGCTCCATTTGACTCCTCATTTGAACCATTGGAAAGCTAAGAATGAGGGGAATTCCATGAGATGCCAAGAGCTCCTATTTGTGGGTTTTGACCCCAAAACAACAAATGGAAGTGCCCAAAATTTTAATTTTAGTAGTGCAGTCTAAAAATAATAAGTTTCTAAAAATAGTAATTCCTCCAATTTTGTATTATTGTTAATCATGGAAGTCAAACCACTTAATTTCCCTTGAGATTGGTGACCTTCCACATCCTCTTCCTACCTTAAAAATGTGTTTAAATAAATATGTAAACCAAAAAAGAAATTAGACATCTCTTCCTAGAGATAGGCATATGTTGTCTCTAAAATTCTGATCAATAAGACATCTCTTCCCAGGGATAGGCATATGTTGTATCTACAATTTTGAGCAATAATACATCTCTTCCCAGAGATAGGCATATGTTGTATCTACAATTTTGAGCAATAAGACATCTCTTCTTAGAGATAGGATTATTATAATTATGTTATTCTTGTTTATTAAATTATCTGTCAACTAAAGCTTCTGAGTTTTGGATCATATTAGTGTAAAATAATCTATACATCATCATGAATCCAACATATTTTATAGTTTTGAAAATGCATGAGTAGAGACAAAGACCTGGGAAAAATAAAAATCTAAGTAATAACTAGGTCGACCCAATAGACTGAGTAGGCTGAAATTTTGATAAAATCCACATTGTTGATCTAGTAGATATGTGAAAACCTAATGTGTTTTTCAGATTGTTGACTTAGTACATGACTGCTAACCTAGTAGAAAAATCCACTTTGTCGACTTAGTACTAAGAGGGGAAAAATTAAAGGGTTAACTTAGTTTGTTAAGTCAAGATTAAAATATTTAAGGTAAATGAATGACAAAATGATGGCAAATGAATGACAAATTATTGTAAAATGAATGACAAATGATAGGAAAGAAATGACAAATGATAGGAAATAAAGGATAAATGTTTGGAAAACACTGTAAATTATGTTGAAAAGTATGTAAAACATAATTCAAAAAAAGGAATGTAGAACATACTAAATCATGTTAAGAAAAATGTAAAACATAAATGACAAATGAAATATCAATGCAAGAAAACTTGACCAAAGATATGTAAGAAAGTGAAAAGTAAGCTCATGTAAGATAGGAAAAAATAAAAACATAAAAGATAGAAAATAAAATGTAATTAAAGATGTGAGACAAACATGAAGAAGGCATACATAAAGAGAAACATGTAATAATGGTAAATGTCATATGTAAGATAGGTGAATTACACAAAACTCAAATAAGAACATGATGGAAAAATGAAAAATAAAAATCTCTAAAGGATGAAAACTCAAACTTAGTGCTTGTTTGAAGATATAATGTAAGAAAACACAACCACCTAATGACATGATTAGTATGACAATGAGATGGTGTGGTAAATAAATGGCGTCAGAGTGTAATCCATAATTGATCAAACATGTTGTTTTTCTCTAAGGATAGATAAAACTAAAATAAAGTAATGCTATCGTGTTTTTAATAGGTGAAGAAGAAGGAATAAAAGAAGAAGGGAAAATAGATTTGGAATCATAATTTTCCTAGCAAGGGGGGAAATGAAATGGGTAGAGGGGAGAGTGAAGGAAAAACCAAGGTAGAGGAACTCTTTATCGAAGTCAAGACACTCAAATTAGTTTTGTCAAAACAAGAGGACTTTCAACCTTAAGGACTATAAAGAACTTATCTTAGCCACACAAGTCTTGGGTCAATAAATATAGTATATAGATCATCCCATGAAGGATATATGCATGAAAACTAAAATGGGCCTACTTTCCCACAACATGTTCCCCATTCTTTAGGACCCCGTATATAGTCGTCGGTCTACTACGAAGATTGGGTACTTGCATGAGAAAGTAGGTAGCACCATAGAGTTATTTTTTTAAATGCCCCTATTCCAATCTACTAGCCTACGATACCCTAAAGGACCTCAGCTCTATGTGAGGCCAACTATGGAGTTTGAGCTTTGATTAGAGATAGGAGATGTTCTTGTAATCATGTATTTTGATGTGATGTTGACTTTTGAAATTTTTATGTTGTTTTTTGTATATCATTGCCCTTTGTTTCGAATGATTTGGATTTCAACTTTCTTGATGACTTGTCCTATTCATCCTCCATATGGATTTGTAAAACCATACATGGGTGCTAAAGATGACTTTCATTTGAATACTTGGGACTTGGTTTCTAAGAGAGAGAACTTCAAATAGCATGGAGTCTAAGAGTCTCATAAATCTAGGTGAAATAAAAGCTCTATCTTGACTTTGGCCTTGTTTTATCCAATGTGGAGATGAAAAAATGTGAAATCAAGAAGAGTGACACATGGAACGATTTGAATTACTTCAAATTACAAAAAAGGTGACAAAGGACAGAAAAGGATACCAAGATAGTAAAGTGTGAATTGTTCTAAAAGAGACAAGGATACAATGATAGTAATGAGGGAAAAGGAGAAAAACATGCTAACATAGATTGTTGTGAAAATTCCATCTATCAAAAGAAGTAAAAGCTATGGTTGAGAACAACAATAATTGATATTTTGCTTATAAAAGGAATGACAAAAAGGTAATTTTATGAGGGTTGGGTCCTATCCATAGTTTTACACTACAACTCATAAAATAAAAACCCATGAGGGTGCCAAAAAGTAACATGTGAAACAATAAAATGATAAAATAAGCAAAGGTGGTATTTTTTGAGGAGGGCTAAGTCCTATTCATGGTCTTATACTGCAAACTCACAAAATAAAAACCAATGGGGTTGAATGATAAATAAGGAAAAAAATAATCATAAAGCTACTAAGGAAAAGAATAACATAAAAAGATAAAAGAAATATATGAAGACAAAAATTAAAGCAAATGTCAAATGTAAAAATAAAACCAAAGAACGTAAAAGAAGACAATGGAGCTTATAAAGTGAAAGTAAAAGAAAGAAAGTGCACAAAAACATGAGATAAAAAGAATAAGTAATATCTATGTTAATGTTTGTATCACTGATGAGCATGTGAAATATATGTCTATAAGTCTTGAAAGGTTTTTTAAAGTTGAATTTGGTTGTTATTATGAATTTTATAATAAGAGTGGGTATTGTAAGATGCCCCAAAGGGTAAGTGGTTGTAGGGATGGGAATCATAAGATTATCTAGAGTATAAAGGGATATGTGGATGGGCATCACAAGATGCCCCAATATGTGAGTTGGATTGAGGTAACATTTAACCATTAAAATGATTTGCATTAGGTTGTCAAGTGCATTTGGAGATAGGTAAATGTGTCAATTTGTTAGAGTTTAAGGATGTTGAATGTAACATATGATGTGTAGGAGAGGTATGAAGAGATAAAAGAGGTAAAGGAGGACCATGTATGATATGATTTAGAGTAGGCATTTGAACTAGTTACTCCTTTGGTTCATGTGACATAAGAGGCTGAGGTTCAATGGATGCTATAATAAGCTTCAAGTTGTTCATGTTAGCTATCATTTCCTTAATGGTGTAGGAAGAAGGATCAACTATGGTTTGAACAAAATTAGTGGATGAGGTATAGGTATGGGATGATTTTTATTGATATTAGGTAGTTGATTTTTATTTGATTGTAGTTCTTGAGATTGAAGTTGAGAAGCTTCAAGATATTCTTGATAACCTTGTTTTATTAGAGTATCAAGATTGAAATGTGGACCAACCAAAGAAGAAACAAGAAAATGGTGAAGATCATAATAAGACTCATGAGAATGACCTATAGTAGCATGCCACCAATAAAACTTATCAATATTGTATCATTTTAGAGAAGGTTTATAAGGATCAAAACTCATGGGTTTGGAAGGGGGCAATTTGTTCTTTTGTTTTAGACTCAAGGGTGGGTGGGTTGGGTTAAAATTGATTAAATTGGATTCTCCACTTTGATGTTGGGGAGGATTAGACGAATAAATGTTATGAGAAAATTATTGGAAAGGTTATTTAATAGTTTTTTAAGGTGTTTAACATTGAGTCATAAGAAAATATTTCCTTTTTGCTTGGTTTAAGGCTTCTTCTAAAGTTTTAGGTGATAAAATTCAAAGTTTTTATTGAAGAGGAGATTTAAGAGTTGTGACAGATAGTTTTAAAAGAGTGTATCATTCATGTTATTATCTACTTTATGAGTGAGAAATTTTCATAATTTGATGAAAGTGTGAATACATTCATTAGGAAGTTATTTGGCATTGATAAAATGGTCAAGGTAATTTTTAGGAAGGTCATCATGTTAGAATTCCTTCAATAGAACATTGACTAAATCCTCTAGTTATGAGATAGAATGTCTAGGAATTTGGTTGTACCATTCATTTGCATCACCAACAAATGTTTTGGATAAGATCTTGGTGGTATAAAATGTGTTAGTTTGGACCCATTCCTTATAGATATTACCAAAAGACTTAAGATAGATAGTACGGTCCTTAATCCCATTATATGTGATAGTTGGAGAAATATCTCCAATATCTATAGATGAAATGAATGGGCCTAAATGTTCATTTTAAATATGTTGAAGCATTGTTTTATTCATTAGAGGTTGAGGGATGATATTCCCATTGGCATCTCTAAGAGGAGAGACAAAATTTGGATTTGGTTGAGACATGATGACTTGAGGTGGTTGACTAGTCATGTTTAATAAATGTTGTTGCATGTTCATCATTTGAGATTTATTAGTTGTTTTCATGATGTTCATTTTTTATATGACTTGTGAAAGAAGTTAAGTTGTATCAATAGGTAGGTTAGTATTTATAGGAGAGGTATTACTGTTGATAGGAAGATGATTATTAGTTTTGGTGGGAGGAAGAATCTTTGTAGGTCGAGGATTCCCAACATTAGTGTTAGTTGTATTGACACTATATGCACAAAATGTAGAATAAGGTTGACAAGGTTGAACCTGTACTATGGAAGTAAGTTCTAAAAATGTACAGGGTCAGTTAGGGTTGACCTAGTTATTTCAGATAGCACATAGAATTGGGTCGATAGGGTCGATCTAGTTGATTGTGTAAGGATAGTTTTAAAGACTACAAATTATGAAAGGAAAGATAGAAAAAAAAGATTGAAAGATAGAAAGGAACCTTGATAGATTGGAGGTGCAAAGAATGAATATTTTTGATCAAGAACCTTGAAGAATGCTAGTGAAACCTACTAGCTAGGTTGATTGGGTCAATCAAGCTATGCAAGGACCTATTGTAAAAGCCTAAAAATGTACAAAGTCGATCTGGTATGCTGAACTGGATGCTTAAAAATGAATAGGGTCAATTGGTTCAACCCAGTAGTCTAAACTAGAAGTTTGGAAGTATGGAAACCTATACTAGGTCATTTGAGTTGATCCAGTTGCTCGTTATTGAAAACCTATGCATAGAGATTAGAATTGGGTCGATAGAGACAATCTAGTATGATAGATATATGATAAAAATAATGTTAAAAATAATGAAATAAATATTGCAAGAGTTAGTTTCACATCAAGTTCACTAGAACGTATGCACTTAAAAATGCATCATGTCTATAAATCAATCTTGGCTTGGAGAAGATAGAGCATACCTACACTTGTGATTTAGAATACATTTGTTAAGTGAGAGCATGACCAATATGGTGATCCTCTAGACCTGGTAGGGGATAACTTATCACAATACACCATGTGAGGTAGGGTTCCAAAGCTTACAGTCTAACACAATCATGCAACAACCCTAAAAGAGTCCTGAGGTTTGATATTTCACTTAAGTCTAATAAACAAGAAATTAAATCTAATCCAGTGTACACCAAACCTTGTGGCATAAAGTGGGGGTTAGAAACAAAAAGACAACTAAACTAAATATGCATAGAATACATATACTCACAACAATATATATGGAATCCTAATGTATGGAAAAGATAATCACATCTATGTTATCTATCTACTCTTACAAAGGAGAAATAAAGTTAGGAATACTTACCTTGAAGACAAACCTGCCAAGCCTCAATCTTTCCCTTGGCCAAGGTGCTTCACAAGAGATTATCATGGTATGTAAGGATAACAAAGACAAGTCAGATCTAGGTTACACAACCTATATATGCATCCAAAAGACTTATCCACAAGACAAGATCCATATTTCCAAATAAAGTATGGAACCCTAAGCTTTACTCCTCAAGTAGAATGGTTAATAAGCAGATGTTCATTCATAGTTATTCTTATTTTCTTCTCTTCTCTACAAATGGTTAGAAATGAACTTGTATATATAGGTAGATTTTGCCCTAAATCCTCCCAAAAATGTCATATTTATAGGGTCAACCATATTTGACCCTGTATGTTTTTGGGGATAATTCAGTAGGTCTAAGCTAGGTCGATCGAAAGGATAATAAACCCAAAAAGTGAAAACTACCCCTAAATTATACAGGGTCAGCCATGGTCAACCTAGTATAACCAATAGTCTAAAAGGGAATTAAGGCAAGAAAAGGAGAATAAAAAGAGGAAAATGACTGGAATGGGTAAGAATAAGAAGAATAAGCTTAGGTTTAATGTTTTGAGAAGATGAGTGTGTAGATATCAAGTGGAAAAAGGGACAAAAATATTATGAAGCACCGATGGTCTGCCCACCCCCTACTCAGTGTACCCCTTAAGGCATGCACTCAGAGAGTTTGAGACTCGATAGGTTCCTTCAAGATATAAAGTGTTTGTAATCAATAAAATTTTGAAAATATTATGTGTATATAGGTTTTATCCTTACAAAATATGGTGAGGGCAGTCTTGATCATCCCATTTACTTTGTCAATCAAAATCTCACTCTAGCTAAATAAAATTACTCAACTACAGAATGTGAAGCCTTATCTATGGTATACACACTCCAAAATTGTCACCAATATTTGTTGGCCACCCCATTCACTTTATTTACAAATCATGAAGTACTTAAATACCTCATGAATAAGTTGATATTGCATGGACACATTTTTGATGGATTGTTCTCTTTTATCAATTTCAATTTTTTCTTGTGATGGTGCATCTAAGTAAGGCTAATTATGGACCAGATCACTTATCATGCACTAAATCTAGTTATCTATCATGTGCCATTGAGGATGACTTACTTGATGCGCAAATTTTTTAAGTCACACACATACCTAAGTAATTGGAGGATATTTTATCTTTTCTTAACATTAGTTCAGCACCATCCTACCTCAAAACTTAAGAGAAAAATCAATTAGTTATTCATGTTGCTCCTTTCTACATAATTAGAGGTGACCTTTATAAGTTAAGATGGGATGAAGTATTATGATGTTACATGATGTAACATGAGCATGCTAAAGTTCTTTAGGAGGTTCATCAAGGTGTCACTTGAGGACATTATGTTGGAGATGCTACCACATGGGAGGTTCTATTAGCAAGGTTGTGGTGGCCCACTTTATTTAAAGATGCCAAAGATTACATGAACCAATGTGATATTTTTTAGTGTTTAGGTAAATTGAATCAAATGGGTGATATACCCCTTCATCCGATAGTTGCTCATGAGCCATTTGAGAAATGAAATGTTGATTTTGTTTTCCCTATTACTTTAGTAGGGAGGTGCATTATCATGTGCTATATCATTACCACCACTAACTACCTTACTCATTGGGATAAAACAACACCAACATGGGATTGCACTACTACAACTACCACCAAATTTATTTGGTAGAATATTATTACAAGGTATGGTTATACTTTAAGTTTGACAAGTGATCATGGCACTCATCTCCTTAATGAGACAATATGCATCCTTTTGGCCAAGTTCATGATTTCTCACCACAAGACTACACCATAACACCCTTAGGCCAATGGTACAATTGAAGCTTTTAATAAAATTTTAGGTCATACATTGATGAATATTTGTAATATTGGTCACACTGACTAAGATGATCATGTTTATGTGATATTATGGGCATATCATACGACATATAAATGGTTAAACAAGAGTAGTCTTTTTAACCTTATCTTTGGTGCTAAAATCATTCTCCAAGTTGATTTGTTTGAACCTTATTTATGTATTACATGCATTGGTTAGTTGGAAGATGAGGAATCATTGAAAGTGCCCTTGGATACTTTACTACAATTAGATGAAACATGTTTTCTCATGCATTGGAGTCAAGGAGTGAAGAAAAATAAATAAAAAGCCTAACATGATAGGCATCTTAAGAATAAGACTTTATTTCCTGGTATGCATGTGTTGGTCTATGAATCTAATTTCACACACCATTATAGAAAACCTTGCATCCATTGGGATGGTCCATTTATCATTCATAGTATTTGTCCCAAAAACATGTGTAAATTGAAAAGGTTAGATGGCCAATTTATTCTAGACCATTTCAATGGTAGTCAGCTTTGACCCTACCATTCTAAGTTATATTTCCATTTTTTTAGTAAGTCATATGTTAGTAGATTAGTTTAGGATTTTAGTTTGTTTTTCAATAAAGCATGGCATTGTCTACATGCCTTTTGCTTAGGTTTACATCAACACTTAGTTCCTTCTTATTTTATTTATTATGTCATGGAGAACCACATACATATTTTAGTATGGGGTAAGTTTAAATGAAGTAAAGTTAGAGAGTGTAAAGGAAATGGTGGAAGGAAATGCATACAAAAAAGGGGTGCATAATTGGAAGTGCAAAAAGACAAGAAGATACATAATATGTGATGCATAACCATTGTAAAGGGGTCAAGATGAAAAAATTAAGTTCTCACTATTGGGCCCCAAATCCATCTAAGTATAGGATCCATGCCAACATAGCAGACACTTTGGCATGAGGCAATCACTTGGTATGATTGTTTTATCATCTTGTGGCACCAATTGGCAGGAAGCTAACCAACTCCTTTCTAACTCAATCATCATCAAGAAGTAAGCACATATGATAATAATGACATGATAGAGGTAGTGTAGTAGAGATAATATAATGATTTCATCCATCCCTAGATTAGCACCCAGCATGCTCCTTTCACTTGGGCACTAAGATGTTCCCAAGTGCTATAAAAGTTGAATTAATCTAGTTAGTGAAGGAGAGAGGAAATTGGATCAACAAATCCCTGCAAGATTGAGCCCATATACTATATTCACCACTAGAACTTAAATTATAGTTTAGGATGCCCTTGAGGCTCCCCATTATAGTGCCCAAGGTCACTTGTGAGCCTCTAGGCCTTTAGCAGCTTTAAGATGAGCATTTACTATATATATATATAATGTGTTTTAACTCTATTAATGATGGATGGTGTTGTGTCTAATTAGTGTTAATCTAGTTTACATGGTTGTGACCATAGGATTAGAATGAGAATGGTCTATGAAATTTTTTAATAGATTGATTGCTTAGATCATATTATGTATATTGAGTTCTTATGAGCTTTCAGCCAAGCCTGCTCATGGCGCTTCTATAGTGTCTGATGGCATCATCACCCCTTATAGAAATGCTCTAAGTATAGGAACAACCCTACACCTCATGATGATACTTATGCTAAAGTGAGATCCTTAGCCTAAGTCCTTCATCCAAGTACTCTATTAAAATCCCCTTAGTGCTTAATTAATGAAAAGTTAAGGAAAATAAAGGCTTGTGCCCATGAAGCTATAAAACCACATCCCATAGGCTTACACCTAATAGATAGTTAGATTCCCCTTAGAATGGATTACACCCATGAACTTACCACTATCATTTAACTAACCAAGTCCCTTTAAGATAAATTTGTGCCATGACACAACTAGCCCAACACGAGCCCCAATCCTTTCTCTGCTACATTCTAGGTGAGTACATGAGGCTTGTGCCTTATGTGAAGTGATGCTTGCATGGTTAAGTGATAAATGTTAATCACCACAATATTATTTAAGGCTTGTGCCATATTGTAATAAGTCTAGATATGACTTGGATAGAAAGATAAGTTCCTGACAAGTCCAGTGACTGAAGACCCCAACTTTTCTAAAACATTTTGGTTTCATTGTTGGGACCCACATTGAATTTTATTGATGCAATGGTGCACCAGAATGATTCTCTAACTTTCCCTTGAGAACATAAATTTCTAGTTAGAAAAAGTGAAGGATAGCTTTGTGTTGAGGCACCTAACTTATAGAGGAAAAAATCAAGGAAGTTGATCTAGAACCATCTATATGATGCTCTATGCGAGGTTTTCTTTTATGAAATACCTAAGAAAGTGTATTGATGGTTGGATACTTATAAAACACATAAAATTCAAAGCTATGGATAGTGCCTTGAGTGGATGAAATATAACCTAGAAATGCTTGAGAAATTAGATGCCACTTGGACTATAATCATAGACAAATGGTGGCAAGGGGCACTGAAAAGCTACATGCTTGAGTTCATAGTATTGACATAATCCTTCCTTGGAGAGGTAGAATATCAATTCTTATGCAAACATAGAGGTGCATTTGTGAGAGAGTTTGGCACCAAACTGAAGAAGCTGATAGTGGATTATGGCTTTGAAACCATGAGAATGGAAGGCTAAATTCCTCTCACATATGAGCAGCATAACAGGGAAGAAGGGGATGTAGAGATGAAGCTCAATGGAATGGGATAAGAAATTTAACACTTGAGAGCTCAAGAGACAGGCTTATAATAAGAAGAATCATAGGCTGATGGAAAATCTAGAACCTAAAAGTGCTGAGATGACCCATAGCGAGTGGGAAGGGCATGGGGAAAGATATATTAAATGGTATCAGCACCTAGAGGAGGGAAACCTTGAAGCCATAGAATAAGCTCCATATTTGATAGGGGAAGAATTCTTGGGGTCCCTACATAATTTGACCATTAGAGATACACAAAAATTACCTACCCCATTTAAATCTATGACACAATATCATACACTAGATCCCTCGCAAGAAGACATAAGATTGATAACTTAACCTATTATTAAACTAGACTTTGATCATTTTGTGGACTTAAACCATAATTTTATGATTGAAGTTGTTCTTTATGAGGAGCTAAGTGAGGATACCTATAGACCTTAGGGTGCTAGCCCAACTAGATAAAATGTAAGCATAAGCATTATAATCTAGCTAATGTCAGCTACATAGCTTGGGAAAAAGCTTAGAAGAAGTGCCTCAGCACCTCTATTCATTAGTATAATGCCATCATCATCCACATCACTAGCCCTATTGTTGGTGGCATTAGAGGACCACCACTAGGATAAGTATCATGGGGATAATCACCTCAAATAATAGCTACTCCCTTGTCCCATATTTATTATGAGATGTACATATGTCTACCAAAGTATCAAGGTGTAGAAAATGATACAGAGCATGTACTCAAGTGTGAACTATAATGGCATATTCAAGGTATAACCTAGTCTGAGTGTAAGGCAACCTAGTTTGGGATAACTCTGCCTGACCGTGCCCATACTTGGTATAGCAATTTTAATCCTAACCAAGCTATGGTTAATTATGGCACCCTAAAGTAAGTATTCTTGAAGTATTTTGACATACCTAAGTTTGAATAGTAAAGAATTGCCATTCTCAAAGAGATTAACCAAGGATTATCAAAGAGCATCCACCTATATGATGCTATATTCAAAACCCTTCTTTCCAAGATCCCTTATGATGGTCGCCCCTCCTACCATGCACAATGGTTTATTGGGGGATTATTAGTATAATTGAAAAGGGAAATGTCCATGAAAACATTCATAGATCCTCAAGAAGTGATTAAATCCATGCTCAGAGCTAAGGTAGTTATGAACATTGACACTAGAATTATCCCATTCATGGAGGCAAAGATTGTGTCTATGACCTCCTAACTATTGAATTTGACTTCTAGTTCATTAAAAGATGCTCAAAGTGGGTTATGGTGCACCAAATATGAAACAAAAGGCCATAATAGGAACAACTACCCTTGAAGGAATATGCACACATTACTTCTTAGTTGTGAGGTTTATCATGAGGCACATGATGTTCATAACTTCCCTTTATTGCAATGTACCATTTAGGTTTGCATAACCACCTATTGCTAATTATGCAATTCATATACTCATACAATGACTGATTATCACATAATTGATGAAATACATGAAAACATGGGAAGAGGCACACAACAAGCAATGGTAGTAGCAGGAGGGTAGGGATTCTAAGGAAATGAGGCCTACATCTAGAATAATACAGGTTATGAAATGGAAAGAGGAACTTGAGGGTGAGGTGATAGACATGATAGAGGAAGGTTCCCACCATGATCATGTTACAAGTATAGTTCAATCAAGCACTATCAGCATTATTGTCCTATACATCCAATGTGTGGGTATTATCAAATGACACATAAGGTCAAAGAATGCCCCAACTTGTATAATAAATTAACCTAATGTAATCCCAGCATAGATAAGGGTATAAGGATGATTAAACATGACCATAAATTAGAGAAATGGACTCCAAAGGTTTAACCAATTCACATAGATCCAATCAAAGTACAAAAAACTACTCAGAGTAGACTCACCACTCAATCTCTAGTTACACCAATAACATAGTCACACCTAGAATATGGGGAGCTGAGCTGCATTAAGCACATAATGTAGCCTAAACCCAAATTTTTGCCTTATCCATATCATGTGTGCTAAAAATATGTATTGAAATAGGCTATGAGCATGATCTAGAACCTATAAGGAGAGATTTAATTAGCACAAGACCTAGAGGTATAGGCTTTCGCTTCTCACAAGAATGAGGATGGTCATGAGGCTAAAGTACAAGAACTAATAGAGATCTTATACCTCCTAAAAACATAAGGGATGTTACCTCTATTAAGAAACTTCTTTTTATAACATGTAGGGCAGTAGTTGGTTGAAGTTACTACATTGCACATGAAAAGGGTGCACATGGTCAGGAATACACAAAATGTGAAGTATGACCAAGAACTCTTGGTGAATTCCACTATTGATGGATGGTCCATCTACAAGGTCCTTATTGACATACGTGATGATGTTAATATCTTGATTAAGAATGCATGGGAAAATATGGGTAGGCCGGCCTTGAGGCCTTTTCCCCATGTACTCTTCATGGCCAACAAGACCCAAGTGCAGCTAATAAAAATTCTAAAAGGTACCATTGTAGATATTATGGGTACAAAATTCCATTCTAACTTTAAGGTAATTGAGTTGGCTGAACAAGATAACTATTCAAAGCTTCTAAGAAAGCCATGGTACTATATGAATAATGTTGATATGTGCTTTAAGAAGTGATATATGACCTTCAAAAATGGCAAGGAAAGGGTAGTGATTCCCCTCTCAAGTGACCAAGGGTACCCTTATGTATAGATTATTGATCTTTAGGATGAGATCAACCATATATACAACATCATGGCATAAAGCATCAAGATTCTCAACCCCAATACTCAAGGAGTGCTCTCTTGGGAAGATGGACAATTAGCCTTAGACACCACTAATGTCACTTAAAATCGATGGATCAAAGAACATTATGAGGCCACTAATCATATGTACCACTTGATGTGCACAAAGGTTCTAAAACATGTGAGGACTAGATGGGTCTAGATTGATTGCACTCTGAAACAATGGTTCCCTTGTGATGAGAAGAAAGGTAAGAAGGTGTTCCACTTGAGTAAAGGTAAACTTGTAGCACTCCCAAAAATTAAAGGGAATAACCCATGTAAAATTATGTCCATGATATAGAATCATGAATTCTTAAGGAAATAGATAGAATGGGTGCACTAGTGTATATATTGAGAAACACTACCACCCATTTGTGGGTAGCATAAAAGTCTAACTTGCCAACTTGGCAAGATGTGAAAATAGTCATTTGTAGTATATTCAGGAGAAATAACAAGGACTTGGATATATCATCATACTCTAGTGACTCCAATCCCATATCACATATGCACTTATATGAAGAGACATGGACTAATTGCAACACAACTTCCCCAAAGAACTTATGGGTGCACGCCTTCTATAGAACTATGAAGACATGGGCATGAGTATGGTATGTGGTTAAAGAGATGCACCATGAAATGACCAATTAGGATTCCCTTAAGGATAATTTTGTGTGCACATTCTCCTTTTCTTCATATAACTCAGGGTTGATCGAGTCACTGTAAGTAATTTGGAGGGCAGTATTTGAGTACACTGCAATCCTTGAGGAGCACCTACAAGACATGTTCAGGGAGAAAAGGATAGTACTACTAGATTTATTTTAGGAACAAATTATCAACAATGACTTGAATTAATAATATGATGAAACTTATGAGTGCTACTAGAAAACCTTGAAAATCAAAAAAAGCTCATATGCCAAATAAATGATAGCACTCTTCATGAAGAAGACCTGACTCATCTCTATATAGTGAAAATTGAGAGAACGCGATAAGTCAAGGACTCACACCAAGTAAATAAAAAACCTATCATGCATCACTAAACACCATTAAGGTGGACATCTACATAGAGGAAGATCTAAACATGGCTACTCTAGGTGCCTATTACTCTAACATAGAGATGGTGCACATTATGGATCTCTTGAAAGAATTCTAAGACTTGTTCCCTAGGAATTATCAAGATATGAAGGGAACCCATTCATCCCTCAGGAAGATGAGAATAAATATAATCAAAGTAATAATACCATTCAAAAATTTTCCTTACAAGATGAATCCCAACCTCTATGCCAAGGTTTAGATAGAAATTGATGTAATGTTGGTTACAGGGGTCATTTATAATGTGTAGGAGTCCATGTGGGTAAGCTTAATGGTGATAAGCATTAATAAGTATGGACACTTTTCTATTTTAATCCATTATAGAATTCTTAATGTTTCTTACATCATTTACCCCTTCCTAACTCTTTTCATTGACAAAGTCCTATATGGTGTCACAGGTTGTGAGATATACACCTTTACTTATGGGTTTTTTGGATACCATCAAGTCCAGATTGAGGAGGACAAGACCAAAATAAATTTTATGATTAAATAGAGATATTTTACTTATAATGTGATGCTCTTTGGACTCAATAATGTGTCAGACATGTTCTCTAGAGTGGTGATCACCACATTTAAAGACTTCATCCACAATTTCCTCCAGGTATACCTAGATGACTAGATAATGTATGGCCTCATGAAGGACATTATGATAACATATGCCTAATGTTTGAAAGGTGTAGACAACTTTAGATATCCTTGGACTTGAAAAAATGTGTCTTTATGACACCTTTTGGAACCCTATTTAGGCACATCATCTATAAATATGGTATTCTCATCGATCCCATGAAGATTATGATAATCAATCAGCTCCAGACTCCTTCCACATAAAAATACATTCATGCCTTTCTTAGCCACTATGGATATTAGATAAAGTTCATAAGGAGTTGTCCAAATATTTTAGTGCCACTAGAGGAGCTCTTATGCAAGGATGATCCATTCTATTGGGGTGAAGTACAAGAAGATGCCTTTGAAACTTTCAAACTCAAGTTGGCTAGTGCACCTATTTTACATTTCCACAACTAGATGACCCCATTCCAGATCTATGTTGACACATCTAGCTCTATGATTGGATACATTATGGCATATCTTGGTGAAGGATAAATGGATCACCCCATCTCTTTCACTAACAAAAAATTGATGAAGGCAAAGCAAAACTATACCACAATCAAGCATGAGGTACTCACCATGGTCTATGCCCTGGAAACAATTAGATAATACTTAAGTACTCACCATTCATCTTATTCATAGACCATGAGGCACTTAAGTACCTCATGAATAAGCCCATTCTCTATGGGTTCATTTGCATATGGATAGTTATATTTCAATAATTATAGTTCTCTATTGTCATCAAGCTAGGAAAATAGAACTCAAGCCCCAACCATTTGTCTTGTATCGACTTTGGAATTACAACAGTGCCTATTGAGGATGATATGATAAATGCACAACTCTATCAAGTTGATCGTACCCTTGAAGACTTGATGGAGATATATTATTTTCTAACATCTAGATCTATGCCCCAAACAATGATAATTAAAGAAAAGAAATAGCTCGTAGTTTGCACTGCCCCTTTTTAGCTCATTAGTATGGAATTGTATAAACTAGGATGAGATGAAGTCCTACACCAATGTGTCTTAGAACATGAAAGATACTCCATTTTACATGAGGTTAATGAGGGGATAGTAGGAGGCCATTACATAGGAGATTAAATGGCACATGAGGTATTATAATCAGGTTTATGGCGGTTAAGTATGTTTTAAGATGTGGAAGATTATGCCAAGGCATAAAACATATGTTAATGCATATGGAAGCCAAACCATTAGGATGAGATTCCTCTCATCCTCATTCTTACCTAGGCACCATTCAAGAAATATGCCATTGATTTTTTTAGACCAATTACTCCCACAATGTAGTGTACAGGTGCAAGATACATTCTAGTAGCCACCAACTATTTCACCAAGTGGATCAAGGCCATGCTAACCAAAAAATACATATCTACCATAGCCACAAGGTTCATATGGGAGAACATCATAAGTTGTTATGGGTTCCCACTTAACTTTACTAGTGATAGGGGCACACACTTTATTAATGAAATAATATGGATCCTACTCATAGAATACATGGCAGTACACCATAAGATAATACCTTATCATCCTCAAGTGAATGACATAGTTGAGGCATTCAATAAGATACTAAGGTTATGCCTCACAAAGATATTTAATGTTGGTCATAAATATTGGGATGATCGAGTCTCGATAGTGTTATGGTCATATCACATAACCTATAAGTACTTGAACAAGGCTACACCATTTTAACTGGTGTTTGGTAATCAGCCAATTCTACTAATGGAGTTTTTGGTGCCATCATTATGCATTACACAAATTAGTAAATTAGATGACCAAAAATCATTGAATGCAAGATTGGAGGAATTAGAGCACTTAGATGAGGTGCACACATAGGCAAGGTGGAGCCAGTAGATAGAGAAGGCACACCAAAAGCTCTAACATGACAAGCATATCAAGCACAAAATACTAATTGAAGGATAATTAGTTTTACTTTTTGACTTTAAGTACCTAGAGCACTTGGGAAAGTTGTAGATAAGGTGGAAGGGCCCATATGTCATCCATAATATATTATAAACTAACACCTATAATGTATGCATGTTGTCAGGTAAGATGTTCCCTAGGTATTTCAATAGCAATCGATTAAAATTTTATAGGTAGTAGGATGGCACTTGTGCCATTAGACACCATCTCCCTAGTCACAAGTCGATGATATTGTGTGACCAGAATAAAGTTTGGCATAAACCAAATAGTTTATAATAAATTGAGTTATGGAGATAAGCAAATAAGTGTCACTTTAAGGCCTACTAATAACACTCTTATGATGCCTTCATGGATTATTCTAGTCAAGTGAGTCAATCATAGATGCTTTCTAAGTACTTGAGGCTAGACACCTAAGTTATGGGCACATGAAGTTTACTAGATTTAGACATAAAGTGCACCAAATCTTCATGCACAAGATTCAAAAATTGATGTGCCCTGAGGCCCATAGGAGAATTATTTTAATGATTTCACACATAATACCAGTTAGGTGAATTGAGTGAGGTTACTTCCTAAGAACCCACCATCAAACACCTAAGTCTTTGGGTGCATAGAACTCATCAAACTTGAAAAATTGTACTACCAAGTGATAGAGAAAGATGCACAAGATACTCATGTGCATGTGAAGAAAGAAAGTCACATATGATACTAAGAGTGCAAGACACCTGGAGAGTGAAGTGCTTAATGACCAACATAAGGGATTTGTATAGGTTAGGATAAGCTAAGGCAAGAGGCAAAATCATGTATAAATCAACCAAGATAGGAAAGCATGTATGGAATGGAAGCACAGTAAGAAGAGGAAATAGGACCGTGGAGGCTGAATCATGTGCAAATGAGGTGCTACACCCATGTTACCATAAATAAGGTGAATATCACACTAACTAAACTAAAGTGCAAGAAAAACATCATCATAACAAGTTGATATCTACCTAGAACAAGGTGGGAAGTGATTGTTTGAACTGCACATCAGTTCACTACAATACCATTAGGATAATTAATTGAGGTGATGGTGGAGGCACAAAGTTTTCATTAATTACATACATGATAGTATATTTTTATGTATTTCATGGGTTTTGGTGAATCACTAGAAATCTAGGCACCACCACGCCATTAACCACCTGTAATTAAGATGGTAGATGAAATTAAGGTATAAAGTAATAAGATGCCAACTAGTTTAGGTTATAAACATGAAGATAAACTATAGATAGAATGCATAGTGAACTAGAGCAAACCAAATCTAAAGTATCAAAAAGCTAATACAATAAGACTTGGATCACCTTAGATGCCAAAAGTGAAGGATTGTGTGAATAAATAAATTACATACCTTGTGAGACTATCATAAAAAAGTAAGGGGCATAAATTGGGAAAAAACTAGGCAACAAAAAAGTAAAGAGACTTCAAGGCCACCATTAAAAGCATGCAAAGATCGAGAGTCAAAGACATAGTCACAAACCTTGTGACTATGAAAAGCACCAACAAACATTAAAGGTTTTATCAAGATAAATAGACCATGCTTCAACACCAAATGATTCAAGATGGGGAAAAAATGCTTGAGCTTTGGCCCACAATAGTCATAGAAGGATGCCAAGAGGGTGCATATAGAAAAAGAGGGCACAACTAGTAAAAGGATTTAGCATCACTGAGGTTGATCTAAAGGTGCTTACAAAGATGTCCTATTGAGAAATGCAATTTCTAAAAGAGATTTTGATAGGAAATAGTTAGGCATCATTCATGCACAACTACCAACTCAAATAATATAACCTCCACACTATGAAAAATGCACAAGACCTAACACAAGATTGGGTGGTAGATATAGGGTTAAAGACTGAAGTAGGCATGACACTATTTGATGTCTCAATTCAAGATAAATTGGAAACCACTTGAACAACTCAAATAAATGTGTTGCCCTATTTCAAAAAGCTAGAATAAATTGTATAATTCTTCCTCTCGTGCATCCATGAGGACTAGTTCTAATTTGTGGGAAGGCACATGAGGTTTTTAACTAGACTCATTAGGTGAATCACCAAACTCCCAAACTCTGATGTAGATATCCACCAAATGATGGTGAATGATGAAAAATTTGAAAGGGTTGAAAAGCTCTTAGGATACTACAAAGGATGTTTCATGTTCCTAATCAAAGATATCAAGGATTGAGGGATGAGGGCAGTTGTATTCCTGATGAGTTTGAAATTATATCCCAGTAGTTGGTGGGCAGATTTCACAAAGACATACCTATGTATTGCCTACCACATGGCACAAGGAGTCAAATTTAACATCACCAAGTTCATAATGGAGGAGATGGTGAAGAATGCACTTGAGTGCCACACAATGCAAGAGACCTTTCAGTGGGTATTGATTCTAATTTTGATTATCAAGGATGAAATTAGAGTTCTAGATGGCGATGAGGATAACCTTTCGGTCTTTTCAATTTACAAGGACTCCTTAGCATTAAAATATAAAAACTTCACCTACTTCTAAGCCTTATCCTAGAAATACAAGACTCGCATAATAAGGTGGTATGCCCAGTATATCAAGGTGTTTAAATAAGAATGGTGCATACCTAAGGAGCTCCCTCAAAGTTTGTTTGGTATGACAACCTTTGATGTAATGAAACACTTATATGTAGTGCACTAGGCACTCATGAATGGTAATAGATCTAGTTGGCAAAATCTTCCCTATGTTTTCTCAACTAAATAATTTAGGGATGTGCTTCAAATAATCCTCAATGCATAATAGTTAGACATCTTGGTAAAGACCATGGATTTAGAATGAAGATAGTTATGGTACGAATACATGCTCCTAGGGGAGAAAGAAACCAAGGATGAGGAGGATGACTCAGATCACACCGACATCTATCCCTTTCAAAAGGAGGTCATACTCAAGTACATCCACAGGTTGTAATATGAGATGTATCTAAGGAAGAAGGGTGAATGCCTAAAAAAGGATGAACACCTCCCCTTCCAAATTGGAAATAAAGGGAAGCTAGCACTGGTATTAGTGCATAAATCTCCCCAAAAGAAGGGGGAGACACTTGAGAAGATGATGGTGATGATGAAGCCAACCCCTCTATACCAAAGAAGAAGTGTGTGGTCTTCATGTCAGGGATTACCTCACCCAAGCTAAGGGAAAAGAAAAAGAATAAGTCTATGGGGCCAGTGGAAATGCCCATGATAACCTTGGTAGAGATGGAGGTGTAAGAAGTTCACGAGGAAGCAAAGGCAAATAAGGTGTGTGAAGAGATGGAAGAGGAAGAAGAGGAAAAAGATGGAGGGATGAAGATATACATCATCCAAGAAGAAGGAACAAGGGAAGAGCCTAGCACTACAAAGCTTCATGAGGTTCTCCAAAGTGACATTGATATTGTACTTAGGGAAGTAGAAAAGCCATCAAACACCCCACCCATAGAACCTGCTACATAGCCTCCATGAACTAAGAAGGAAAAGAGATGATAGTGGATGGAAATGGGCCTTAGTAAGGAACATATATAGGTGGTGATGGAACTAGATCTAAAAAGAGAGGACATAAAGTCCAAGGGCATGACATCGAAAGAAATTATGCAAGTAGAGTCCAAAGAAATAAAGGTTAAAGAAGAGAAGGCCTTAGCACAGGCCAAGAAGAGGAAGGTAGAAAAGAAGGCCCAAGAATAAAGGGATAAGAGAGAAATGGAAGAAAATAAGATTACCACAAGCATGGAACCCATGAAGGAGAAAGTAATAGGGGTGCCTAGGACCCCCACTAACATAGTAGAAGAAGTCATACCACAAGCACACCCAAGTAGTCAAGGGATGCCTAGAGACAAGGAAGGTGATATTGGTGCCTTAGAAGATAAAATAGAGAGCATGGAAGAATCCTAGTAGGCATAGGAGGGTAAATCTATAACTAATAAAGAAGAAGAAATAGACAAAGGGGACAAGTCTGAGGAAGAACCCCTATTGGAGAAAGAAGAGATCTTGAGGAAGGCACTAGGGAAAGCACTAGCATCGAAGAGGAAGATTAGATGGAGCTTGCCATCATTGAAGAAGAGGGCACCAATCTGAGCCTATGAGAAAAGGTATAAAAAGGGTTCACTAATGAGGACTACTATATGATGGAGTGCATGCCCTCTAGAGTTATCATGATAAGGATGTACCAGCAACTATCCTTTGCCTTTGATAGTTGTATGGACAAGCCTCATTTTTAGGTGCCATAGAGGGCAATCCTAAGCAAAAATTAACTAGAAGAAGCACATGGCTCCCTTCTTATCAACCCCCACATAATAAATCCAATAAGGTCAGCCAATGCCCTCATTTAAATGGCCTTTAAGGTAGCATAAAAGAACATCATTAATGATGTTAGAGCCTCAATTTGGAAGAAAATCATCTTAGAGGGAGAGGAGGAGATCAAGGCCATGAAATTCAAATTCCAACAATTGGTCAAGTGTGTAGAGGAAGTTGAGCCATCCCTCATGGATGGCATTGACACCTAAATTTTTTAGGAGGTTGATAAGGTGTGTGCACTAGTGAAGCAGATACTCCCAAGACCAAAGGTGGATTCAGCACCAGAAGAAGATGAGGACCCATACACCATCATAAATCAAGAGCTTACTACAAATATTTAAGAGGTGGAAGACATCTTCATGAAGCTTGAAGATGGAATAGAAGTTATTCATGGAATATTTTACAACTTCTCCACCAAGACATCAATCATTTACACATGCCTTAAAAAGGCAAAAGGGGAGAAGGATGTACTGATGGCACAAGCATACACTATGAGTAGGGATGAATGCACACATATCATGGCATAGGTCAATACTTTGAGTGCCCAAATCAAGACCTAGGAGTAGGACTTAGAATAACTCTTCCATACCTTGCAAACAAAGGCCTATGAACAAGGAGAGATCCTAGATGGAGGCATAACAAAGGAAAAATAAAGTCTAGAGTTGTTTAGGAAAGAGTTGGGTAAAATTGGCATGCTCTCCCTTGGTAATACCTCTATAGAGATAGATAGCACTTCAGAATAAATAAATATCACAATCTAGGGATATGAGGACTTCAAAATGGAACTAAGGGATCATGCACTCAAGTTTTATGTGCCACAAGCACTGGAAGACTAGTCTAAGGGTAAACTAGCAATTTCGTATGGGGTAATATTAGGCCCCAAATCTAAGTATATGATTTGTGCCAACATATTAGACACTTGGGTGCGAGGCAATCACTTGGTATGATTTTTGTTTTGTCATATTTTGGTTCTAGTTGGCAGGCATATAAACAACTCTATTCTAACTCAATCATCATATGGAATCATGCACACAAGACAATCATGGCATGATAGAGGTATGGTAGTGAATATGGTAGAATGATTGCATCCAATACTAGCTTAGCACCCTTCTAAGTGCTATAAAATATGAGTTAATCCAGTTAGCAAAGGAGAGAGGAAATTGGAGTAGTGAAGCCCTGCAAGATTTATCCTAGATGTTATGTTCTCTACTAGAGCTTAGAGTATAGTTTGGGATGCCCTTGAAGCTCCCCATTATAGTGTCAAATCTCGCTTGTGAGCCTATGGGCCTTTAACATCTTTAATATGAGAATTTTCTCAATTTTTATTGATATATATACTATGTATTTGAACTCTATTAATGATGGATGGTGTTGCATATAATGAGTGTTAATTTGGTTTATGTGGTTGTGACCATAGGATTAGAATGAGAATGGTTTTCATAATGTTTCAATAAATTGAATGCTTATATCATATTATGTATATTGATTTCTCATGAGCTTTTAGCCTAGCCCATTCATGGCACTTTTGTAGTGTCTGATGGCATCAACACCCCTTATAGAAATGCTCTAAGTATAAGAATGGCCTTACACCTTGTGATGATACTTATGCTAAAACATGAGCCTAAGCCTAACTCCTTCATCCAAGTACTCCATTGAAACCTACTTAGTGCTTAATTGATGTTAAGTTAAGGAAACTAAAGGCTTTAACCCATGAAGCTATAAAGCCACATCTCATAGGCTTGTACATAATAGACAGTCAAATCCCCCCAAAATAGATTACACCCATGAACTTACAACTATTATTTCACTAAGTCCATAGAAGATAGAGTTGCACCATGGAACAACTAACCCAACATGAGCCTTGATCCTTTCTCCTCTATGCTTCATGTGAGTGCATGAGGCTTGTGACTTATGTGAAGTGATGCTAGTGTAGTCAAGTGAAAAATATTGAGCACTATAGGATTAGTAAAGGCTTGTTCCATGTTGTAACTATTGACCAAATTTTACTTTTAGTTAAATTAGGTCAACCCCTACATATTGAAACTTTTTAGAGGTTTCCATATGTCTTATAGGGGTCTCATGTTGGTCTAAACATCTCACCTATCCCTGTTCTAGCCTTGGTGTAAGCCTAGTTTCCTTGTACTTGCTTAGTCTTGAAAAGTCAACCTTGATCAACAATGATAAAACATGGTCAAAGGATTAATACATTTTTTAAATGTCTTAATAGAGTCATTGAAGTGTTATAAGGTGTCCCTAAGCTTTGAATTAACCCTTTGCCATGTTTTCATATGATAAAATGTCTTTTGAGTCACTTTTGAGCTCATTAAATGACTTATATAGACTTTTTCAAGGAATAAATTGTCACCAATGAGGATTCTAATGTGTATGAGGTCAGAAGATGTCAATGAATGGTTAGAGGTAGAAAAGAAGTAGTTTTATGCACTAAAATAGCAGAATATGCTAAATGATGGGCTCTTAATGGCACTTGTATGTACTTGGAAAGTCTATCTTTAGGTGAAAACATGGGCATAATGTCTCTTTAGCTTCCTAAAGTCTTCTCTATGCTTGGTGTGTAGAGACAAAGTCAAAATATCAAATTTTACATTTTCTCCTTCTTTCTTGCCTTCACAAGCCAAGAAGGGTCAACTTTAGATGTTTGGTGTTGGCCATACAAGTGAATTTATGGGATTTATCTTGGTAGTTGAGAGGGTTCTTAGTCTAATTCAAATCCATGTTAAAAAGTTTGAGTTTCATGGCTCTTCATTTATGAACCATTGTTAATAAGTCAGGCAGCTTCTAATGTTTTTGCATCCAAGAAGGAGTCCTTTATGAAGAATTTTTAAGATTTTTTTGATTGGATTGGATTTCTTGGTTTTTGAATGTGTTTCTCAATATTTTATATGGCCTCTCAATATGTTTTTCCATCATCATCTTATCATTTGTGTTCTCAAATGCCTAAGAAAGCCTCTTATAGGCTTGTTCTTGGTTGTAGATTTGATTCCTCCTTCATGGAAAGTTTTATATGTTTTGAGACCATTGAAGACCACCTTGAAAGTATGTGAAGGTCCTCTAAATGTGGTGGGAATTTTTTTAATTTATAAAAAAAAGAACAAGTATCTTACTCTCTACAGGTTGACCTAAAGTCCTAATGCCTACCAAAGAGACACATAGGTGTTCGCAGAGGATATTCACATTGAAACAAGGCATGTGATGAATTTCAAGATTTTAGATAGTTATAATGTCTCATTTTAATACTTAATGAATATTTTTGGTTAATTTTAAGATACCTTTCATGCTAGTTACTCACTCTTGCACCCTCATTTCCTTATACTCAAGGAAATAACCACCTACAAGAAGCAATTACAGAGCTATAGGAGTGTGTACAGAAGGAGATTAGTAGGGTTGGGGAATCATGAGGTTTTTAAGATTATAGGTTATAATTATAAACATGGTTGATACCCCTTGGTAATCTAATTAGTCATTTAAAAATCACTTAGAAAGAGAGATGGGTTTTTGCGACCATTTTCTCTAAATTGGCAGGACATAGAGCTTTTGTCCTTTTTGGGGATTTGAAATAGGAGATAACATGAAGTATTATTGAGGATAAATAACTCAATTTTCTAGACTTATAATTGGTTATTCACTTTAAAAAATGAATAAGATGGGTAATTGAGAGAGCATCAGGTTTGGAGACCTAGAAAACATGCTTTCACACACTAAAATTGCTCAGAGTTATCTATAGGAATAAGCTCCAAATGACTTTTAGATTCTCAAAGTGACAATATGTAAATAATTGACACCATAATAAGTGACTTATATGAATTTTTATCACACAAATTCCTCTAATACCACCCAAAGGAGATATTTTAACAAGTGAACCTCCATAAATAACTACAGGTATACTCGGCTTGGAGAAATAACCACCTATAGTTAGGCTTAGCTTTGAAATAAATTAATACATGGTAATATTTTTGTTTGTCATGTTAATTATTTTATAATTTTTATAAATGTTTAGAAATTTAAAAATGAGGTTTAATTCAAGTAATAGAAGCCATGATTTTAGCAGGGGAGTCTAGAACCCCAAGTTTTCAACTAGGTCTAGTAGGCCTAATCTAGGCCTAATGCCTAAAGGGTAGTCCACTACCATTTTTTGGATATAAGGTAATTTAAATGCATTTATATATGTGAATTAAGACTTTTCAAGTGTGTTTAAACTCATAGTATGCAGAGAATCCCATCAAGAAGCCATTTCTTGGTTTGAAGGCATTCAGACCTTGCAAAATGTAGAGAAAAGACCCGAGTGGCCAACTTAGAATGCTCATAACTTCCATGAGGATTTTCATGGAGAGATAAAGTTTTCATATATGTTATATAGGGTCTCCAATAATCCCTTAGTGGCATTGAGGTATAACTCCAACGTGCCATTTTTATGAGTAATGCTTAAGAACATAAATTGCTCTAAAACCTCCCAAACCCTCTTTGAGAACCTGATTGGATAAATGAGGGGATAATATATCCAAGAGGCATGATTAATCCATGAAAATAGTTTTAGGTTGTAGGTAAATCTCCAAGGCTTCTCCCCATGCACTTGATTTGTACCCTACTTGTATAGAAAGTGTACAACAAAGATTTTCTTGACTGATTTATGTATTTTAAAGGTGTGGAAGAGTGTCAAGAGATGTAATCAACTTTAGGAGAGAGATTGGGAATTGTTATAGGATTAAATGTCTATCTATTGAGCTATATAATCTCTTAAGTATTCCTACTATCTTCCTCATCTCAGCCAGTCTAGTGAATAAGTGTTGATCACTTAGTGTCAAGATGAGAGCTCCAATTGGGAAGCCTTTTGAGGATTGCTTGATGAACCTAATGACATGGAGACTCTTTAAAATTGGAATTTTCCCCTTGTGCATGGATTGGATTGAATAATTGGAATCATTTTTAGTGCCAAGTTTGAAGGGTGTATGAGAGATAGTTATTTATAACTACTAGGAATGATTACTCATGGCCAAAAGAATATGGATGATTAAGGACCACTCCAATACCTATGAAGGCTTGTTAGTAACCCCTCTTTTTTATATCAAACATTATACCTATATCATGCCTTATTCCATGTTGTTTTAACTCCTTAATCTCATTTGATAAGTGTCCTACTGACCTTTGAGCTTCACTTTCTCTCTCTTCTCTCATGTGCTATATGTACTAGCTTTCTTGGATTTTGTAGGGATCTCTCCACCTGAGTATGGTGAAGTCTTACTAATTCTTGTCCTTGAACTAATAAATATGTTGTTTTTTACCTCATTGATGACTTCAGTAAGTGCATGTTATGGTATTTGATCTTGTGTATGTTTGCTTACTTTGCCATGTTATCCTTCCTAGTGCCTTGTGTAGTTGGAAATATCTCTTTTGTAGGTCAAAATGAAGTGCCTATTATGGATTACATGTATAGTGAGTAGTCTATTCATTAGTGTTTCTAGAAGACCCATTGTCTATTCCTCCTATTCTAATCTTTATTCAAGACCCCATATTGAAACATTGATGTATAAAAGGAGATTTTAGTTTGTTGAAGTGTGTGTATAGGTTTTCCTTTGGTTTCAAGTACATTAAAAGTGGTGTGAGTAGAGAATCAATTTGGTGCATCACCTCCTTATCTAGGTTTATTTTAGGATTCCTAACCCTTTTCCTTGTAAGTTCAAGTGTGTTTGAGCAAGTGTGGAAGTGGTACATCAAGGGAACTATCCCTAATCTAGAAGCTCACCTCAACATAGGGTCACCCACATCCCTAAGGTGTTTCCATTGTGCCACTTGAATGAGGAGAGCTAAATCATCTCCTCAAGGGGTGAAAGTTCAAGTGACAACAATTTTTGGCACACTTGGTGGGACCATTTATCCAAGGAGTTGGAGAATTATTGATGTGTTCTTTAACCAATCGTCCTTTTGGAGGAATCTCAATCAACACCAATGATGACTCCAAGTTGAATCAGTTGGTCAAGCAGCCCTAATGCATCAAGAAATTAGACTTTAGTATGTATAATCCTACTTTTAAGCAATATGTATTATATGTTCCTTCACATAGATTTGATCAATATCATGTTCATGGAATCACTTCAATTAACTCTCCTAATTATCCTTCTCTTAGTCAATCCAAGAGTGTTAGAGAGATGAGGTTGGATTATGAGAAGAAAATGATAAATTTAGATACGTTGAATGAGTGCAATAGATACCAACAAGATATGATATATAAAGAGGAGTCCTTGTTTAGGAAATATCAAGCCATACAATCCATGGAATAGAGACTAGTAAGATGGAGGAGTCAACCCACCCAATGCAATAAGCCTTGTGTGTCTTCTTCCATCCCAAGACATCCTTCTCCCATGCAAAAGGAACCCTCTCTTATCCCAAACCTCATGAAAATGGAAATGTACCATCAAAAAAGGATAGAGGGATCTTCCAACCTACCTAATAAGCCTTTTCTTACACCAAGTGAGCATCATTGTACCCCAAATCCCTTATATCAAATGGTACTTGCTCACCAAAATAAAATGAACCAGCCTTTTAGTGCACTCCAAGCATATTTTTCTACACCTAATCAAGGTTACCTCATCCAAATCCTTTCTTCGAAACAACACTTTCTCATTAAATAAGAATTAATGAATATGCTAGCCCATCTAATGCATCATCTCTTATGCTAAATAGAACTCCTCTTACTATTAATCTCTTACATTTGGAAATTAACACCAAAGGAGATTAGAGAAACCTTCTATGGAAACAAATTAATCCAACTTCCCATGTTGTGATCCCTCCTTTGAGGAAAGCCATCCTATTCCCTATGGAAACCAATTCACCCATCTTCAAGTAACTCCTCTTATGCATGTGCAAAACTTACCTAGCCTTCCCCAACCTCCTCAAGCCCTTCAATCTGATCTTAAGATCCCAAGTTGGAGGAGTGCTCATCATGAATTAGCCCAAAATATTGAATAATAAAGGAAGGAAGAAGTTATTCCTATTGGTTTCACATGTTGGAATAATGTCCTTCAAATGCAAGAACAACCTAAAGAGGAAAATAAGGAAGAGGTTGATGAGGCTCATATGACCATAAATGCATATTTGGTAAGTCATTCTCCTATCCCTAAAATTGAAATGGCTTCAAGTGATGGAAATCTTCCAAGATTTGATATGATGGTTACAAGATGGAAAGAAGAGAATAAAGATACTCTAACATGCTTCAACTCAGTCAAGGATTTTTCTTGCCCTCCCACCCTCTCCTTTGATAAAGGAGAACATCCCTTGTGTGAGGTGGAGGATAAAATTTCATAACTCAAGGGTGAAGAAGATAATATAAATGGAAAAGGGACTTGTAGTGGCATCATGGCAAATTCAAAGACCTTAACCCTCTTGATTCCCCTTTGGATCTTAATGAAGATGAGGGAAAGATAACTCTTGAAGAATTTATAGCTAAAGAGGAGACTTTTCCAATTGTGTCTCATGAGAAAATTAACATTGCTAATACTTTTCAAGCCCAAGACGAAGAAGTAGTAGGTATGGAGTCATGTAGGCATGATGATCTTTCACTATACTTGATAAGCTTCCATTATGTTTTAATGAAGGTAGTGAACAATAAATGGAAGGTGATGATGAGGAGATCCAAAAATATTGTCATGAGCGAGATGATATCTTGGTCTTTGATCAAGAAGAAGAAAAATCAAAATGGTATGGTTTTGACATTGAGGAAGGAGAAGGCCTTGAGCAGACTGAACAAGCAAGTGATTCCTTTTAGGATGAACTGAAGATTATTGTGTTAGTTGCAACATTAAAATAGCATCCCTTCCTCAAGAGAGAAATGAAGAAGCTAGGGATCAGTTTCTAAAGCTTCTTAAATAAATAGAGAAGGATGAAGTTGTTCATGACACATACCAAGAAAGACATGAGCCAAATAAGCCTACCAAAGATGAAATTGTAGTTATAAATGCATTGACAAGCTACACTATCATGAAGGATCAGCATAATACATGTCTCAAAGAGAAATAAGAATACATATATGTTGAATATATGTTCTAATATAATCCAATTGGATACCTACCAACCAAGGTGACAAATAAGAGGTATGAGTCACCAAGCTTCTACTTCAACAAACCACTTGGTTGGCACCATGAGTCTTCTTGTCATGGAAGATACCTAAAAAACCTCTCCTTTGATCTAAGAGGGAGAAGAAAGTATCTGGAAAGTAGTTTATTTCATATTTTGTTGTGTTTCCTAAGTGTCTTGTTGACACATGTGTGTGTTTTTTCTCTTGTCTTGTGTGTGTTGTCTTGTTTTCATGTGTTGAGTCCAATAAATAGTCTTGTTGGTCAAACTTGCAATGATAATGTCTGATCTTATTGTTTTTAGAGTGCATTGACTCCCTTTATATAATGAATAGGATAAGGCCACTGATCTTTAACATAGTAGGCATGTTACCCTAGGACTTACCAAAAAATGTTGACTAAATTTTAATTTTAGTCAAATTGGATCAACCCCTACATATTGAAAATTTTCAAAGGTTTCCATATGTTTTATGGGGATCTCATGTTGGTCTAAACATCTAACCTATCCTTGTTCTAACCTTGTATAAGCCTAGCTTCCTTATACTTGCTTAGTCTTAAAAAGTCAACCCTGATCAACTATGGTCAAACATGGTCAAAGTCTCAATAAATTTTATAAATTTCCTAATAGGGTCATTAAAGTGTTATAAGGTGTCCCTAAGCTTTGAGTTAATGCTTTTCCATGTTTTCATATGATAAAGTGTCTTTTGAGTCACTTTTGAGTTCATTAAATGACTTGTATAGACTTTTTCAAGGAACTAATTGTCACCAAGGAGGATTATAATATGTATGAGGTTAGAAGATGCTATGGAATGGTCAAAGGTATAAAATAAGTAGTTTCATGCACTAAAATAAGGGGATCTCCTAAAAAAATGGATTTTAATGGCACTTGTACATACTTAGAGAGTCCATATGCAGGTGAGAACATGGGCATAGTGTCTCTTGAGCATCCTAAATTCTTCCCTATGTTTTGTGTGTAGAGACAAAGTCAAAATATAAAAATTTTCTTCTTATCCTTCTTTCTTGCCTTCACAAGCCAAGAAGGGTCAACTTTAGATGCTTAGTGTAGGCTGTACAAGTGGAGTTAGGGGGAGTGATCTTGGGACTTGATAGAGGTCTTAGTCTACTTCAAATCCTTGGCAATAAGTCTTAGTTTCATTGCTCCTCATTTATGAACCATTGTTAAGAAGCCAGGTAGATTCTTATGCTTTTGCATCCAAGAAGGAGTCCTTTATGAAGCATTTTTTTCTAAGTGGATTTTATTTATTGGTTTCTAAAGTTTTTATATGGCCTCTTCATAGGTTTATCCATCATCATATTAGCATGTGTGTTCTCAAATGCCTAAGAAAGCCTCTTCTAGGCTTGTTCTCTATTGTACATCTGATTCCTCCATGGAAATTTGTGTATGTTTTGAGACCATTGAAGACCACATTTTGAATTATATTAAGGTCCTATAAATTTTATGGTAAGTTTTTTAAGTTATCAAAATAATAACAAGTATCTTACTCTCTCAAGGTTGACTTAGAGGCCTAATGCCTGCCAAAGACACACACATGTGTTCACAGAGGATATTCACATTGAAATAGGGCATGTGATGAATTTCAAGATTTTATATAGCTATAATGTATCATTTGAATACTTTATTAATATTTTTGGTTATTTTTAAGATACCCTTCATGCTAGTTACTCACTCTTGCACCCTCGCTACCTTATACTCAGAGAAATAACCACCTATAAGAAGCAATTACAGAGCTAAAACAGTGTGTCCAGAAGGAGATTAATAGGTTTGGGGCCTCATGAGGTTTTTTATATTTTAGGTTATCATTAGAAACATGTTTTAGATCCATTTTTAAGCTAATTAGTCTTTTAAAAATCACTTAGAAAGAGATCTAGGTTTTTGGGAGCATTTTCCCTAAAATGGCAGAATAGAGAGCTCTGCCCTTTTGGGGATTTGAAATAGGAGAGAACATGAAGTATTGTTTATTATAAATAACTCCATTTTATATACTTATCATGGTATATTCACTTTCTAAAAGGAATAATATGGGGAACTAAGAGAGCATCAAGTTTGGATACCTAGAAAACATGCTTTCACACATTGAAATTGCTCAATGTTATCTACATGAATAAGCTCCAAATGAATTTTAGACTCTTAAGGTGATAATATTTAAATAATTTCCACCATAATAAGTGAATTATATTAATTTTTATTTCACAAATTACTTAAATACCACCCAAAGTATATATTTGAACAAGTGAACCTCCATAAACACCTACAAGTACACTCAGCCTAGAGAAATAACCATCTACAGTTGGGCTTAGCTTTGAAGTAAAGTAATACATGGTAATCTTGATTTTTATCATGTTAATTATTTTATAAGTAGTATAAATTATTTTAAATTTAAAAATGAGGTTCCAGTCAAGTAAGAGAAGCCATGATTTTAGCAGGGGAGTCTAGAACCCCAAGTTTACTAGGTCTAGTAGGCCTAATCTAGGTATAATGCCTAAAGGGTAGTCCACTACAAATTTTTGGAATATATGGGAATTAAAATGAATTTATATATGTGAATCAATACCTTTCAAGTGTATTTAAACTCATAGTATGCGGAGAAGCCCATCAAGAAGTTATTTCTTGGCTGGAAGGCACTCAGACCTTACAGAATGTAGAGAAAATACCTGAGTGGCCAACTTAGAATGCTCATATATTCCATGAGGATTTGAATATATAGTTAAAGTGTTAAAATATTTTAGAAAGGGTCTCCAAGAATCCCTCAGTGGCATTAAGGTATAACTCCAATGTGTTATTTTTATGAGCAATGCTTAAGAATAGAAATTGCTCTAAAACCCTCACAAACCCTCTTTGAGAACCTAATTTGAGAAATTAGAGGGATAATCTATACAAGATGAATGATTAATTTATGAAACTAATCAAAGGTTTTATGGAACTCTCTAGGACTTCTCCCCATGCACTTGAGTTGTACCCTACTTATATGGAAAGTGTACAATAGAGATTTTCTTGACTAATTTATGTATTTTACAAGTGTGGAAGAGTGTTAAGAGATGAAATAAACTTTAGGAGAGATATTAGGGATTTTTATAGGATTCCATTTACATATATTGAGATATCTATTATCCTATTTATGCCTTCTATCTTCCTCATCTCAGCCAGTCTAGTGAGAAAGTGTTGATCACTTAGTGTGAAGATGAGAGCTCCAATGGGGAAGCCTTTTGAGGCTTGATTAATGAACCTAATGACATGGAGACTCTTGATAGGTGGTATTCCACTTTTTTATGGATTTAATTGAATAATTATAAGCATTTTTAGTTCCAAGTGTGAAGGGTGCATGAGAGAGAGTTATTTGTAACTGCTATGAATGTTTGCTCATGGATAGAATAATATGGATGATTAGGGACCACTCCAATGCCTATGGAGGCTTGTTAGTAACCCATCCTTATTATATTAACCATCAGACTTATCTCATTCCAAATTTTATGCTGTTGTAACTCCTCTCTTGACAAATGTCCTACTAACCCTTGAGCTTCACTTGCTTTGTATTCTCTCATTTGCTATATGTACTAGCTTTCTTGGATTTTGTAGGGATCTCTCCACCTGAGTATGGTTAATCCCTTATCATTTGTGGCCTTGGACTAATAAATGTGTTGTTTTTTACCTCATTCATGACTTCACTAAGTGCATGCTATGGTAGTTGATCTTGTGCAAGTGTATGTTTACTTACTTTGACATGTTATCCTTCCTAGTGCCTTGTGTGGTTGGAAAGCTCTCTTTTATAGGTCAGAAAGAAGTGTTTAATGTGGATTATAGGTATAGTGAGTAGTCTATTCATTAGTGTTTATAGAAGACCTATTGTCTAGTCCTCCTAGTCCAAGCTCTATTCAATACCCCATGTTGAAACATTGATGTAGAAGAGGAGATTTCAGTTTGATGAAGTGTATGTGAAAGCTTCCCTTTGGTTCCAAGTAAATTGCAAGTGGTGTGAGTAGAGAATCAATTTGGTGCATCACATCCTTATCTAGGTTTAGTTTAGGCTTCCTAACCCTTTTCCTTATAAGTGCAAGTATGGTTTACCAAGTGTGTAAGTGGTACATCAAGGGAACTAGCCCTAATTTAGAGGCCCACCTCAACATAGGGTCACCCATAGCCCTACAATGTTTCCATTGTGCCACTTTAATGAGGATAACTAAATCATCTCCTAAATGGGTACAAGTTCAAGTGATAATAGTAACAAGTCTAGATCTAACTTAGATAGTGAGATAAGCACCTGACAAGGCCTGTGACTTAAGACCCCAACTTTTCTACAACACTCACCTTAGAAATTAAATTTTTTAAATTCTTTTACAACTATCATACACTTCAATAAAAATGTGATATGGGATGTATACGTTAAATATGATAAAAGTAATGTGTAATGGTAAGTATTCCAAACGGACATTGTGTAAATATCATTAAAATAATTAATGAGTGAAATGATGGATGATGTTATGGATAAGTAAATATGGATTACCCCTCGAAGCTATAAAAGGTTAACCAGTCCTCATTTTGACACTTTACTATTATAAATTTATGAATTTACAGAGCCAAGCAGATCATTTTCAAGCTATCAAAGAATCATTTATCAAATTTTAGTGATCAATTTATAATTTGAAAATGATTATCATAAATAAAGAGATTGGTGAAGTAGTGATTATAAGGATGTAGTTAAAATAAGTACAGGTTCCAGGTGTCAGTGTTCACCATTGGAGGACATTGAAACTAGAGAGTAGAGGGAATTAGAAATAGGAATTGTGTATTCTTTTGTTAGGATCAAATGGTCATGACTCAACATTTGGCCTCCTCAAAGGGTGATATAGATAAATAAAAAAGCATAGATAAGTGAGCCCTTTCCCATGATTCATGAGGAAGAAATGCTTAATGGTACAAAATCATAGTCAATTTTTATAAGGGAAGAAGTACCTAGTAAATCAGGCATGCAAAAAAAATATTGACCTAGTAGACAGATGGAACAAATATTAAGGAATCCAAGATGGCATAAGAGTTAAATAATAGAATAGTAGCATCACCCCCACCTCCTGTATTCATTAAAGAAATGCAATATCCTAAATTGGTTTTACATGTAGAGAAATGGGAGTTTAATGTGTCAACCTATCAAATATTTGATTACAATCACTGCCAACATAGAAATGAAGTAGAGTTATAACATGGCTATATGTTTGAGTAATAAAACACCATAAATGAGCTCATATTTTATATTACTGTTTTCAATCATCTCAATGATGTTGAAGTTTTTTATCTATTCAATTTACCATACTTTGAGAAGCCTATGGAGTTCATGAGGTTTCTTATCTTGTACATTCATGAAGATTAATTTTACTTTATAGGGTGCATAATGATGATCACCACCCATATAATTAGAAAATTTAGAGATCTACAATGTTCAAGTGCTAACCTCAATGGATATTTGGACTACCAAGAATAAATTGACAAAATGGCAGTGGTGCTTGAGTTTAAAAAGCAAGGCCATACAATATACATAGCTAGCCTCTAAGATCTTGCCCTTTGGGTAGCTACAAACTTGGATATGACCAAACTCAGAGGAGTGGATAGGTGGAAGTAAGTTGATACATCACACTTGTATATAGCCAACTAGATGTCCCAAGGGGTCAAGTATAATTATTCCCAATATTTTACTGAGTGAATTATTGGAGATGTAGAGAAAACCTACTACCTGCCTAATTAAAAGTTTTCCTAAGGTGTAATTATTTTATTATTTGTATTTGATGAGGTTTTTGTGCTAGATTACATCTTTGGTGAGTTAAATTGGGCTTACCCACCTAAAAACAAGTCTCTAATCAATTGGTTTAATTTAATCACTTGCCCTAGTGTTTTTACCCCCACTCACAAGTCAAGAATGAAGGGCTAGTATGATGGAATAAAAGAAGCTTTTGGGAAAACTTGGCACGTCCCCAAAGAATTGCCCACATAGATGGGGGAACAAGCCCAGTTTGTAGTAAAGTAACACTTTTCTTTAGTGTTCATCTATTTGAGCCCTACATATGACTTGTCTAGGTGGCTTAAGCTACCCTATGCATTCATAGCTAGGTATTTTATGAGATTTGTAAATAGAATATATGATGCACACCCTGTGACATTAAGACACACACTCTTTGTCAATTTCATGTATATATGTGGAAGAAGGCTTATAGATAAAAAATGGAATCAAATAATACTAATATCAAATCCCAAAAAATCTTGTTCGAGGATACATTTCATATATGGTTTTATATTTTGAAGCTGAGGAAGAAAACATCAGGGAGTGTTGAGGATAAGAAATAAACCATTCCACCCTCATCATAGATTGGAAGGCACCATAAGTAAAAGAGTTCGAGGCACAATTCAAAATTGAGTACACAAAAAGGACAACCAAAGAAGGAAAGGACTACCCCTTCACCACTAAGAGATGAAGTGCTTATAGTACAACCATAAACCCCTAATTCTACCATGTAGACATTTGTTCCTTCAGAAAAAGATATTCTAGCACTTAAATATGTTTAATCTAAAAAGAGAGTGGTGAATCTAAAATAACCACTATAGATGGGACCCTCCGGTAAGGAATAAAAATAAAATGAGGCCACATTGAAGCCAAAAAAGGAGCCCTCACAAGCACATCATGAATATGATACCCTTGATTATACATAAGTGGATGTTGGGAGTCCCACTGGTGAAGATGGGGATGGCATAGACATATCTTTGGACATTGGTGACTTTGATATTAGCACAAGTCACCAAGATGATGAGCTGGATGTTGAAATTCTTGAGTGTGACCCTTCTAGAGGGAAGGAACCCATTGATGAGTCCACTCGATAGAGGCCAATAGATACCAATGTAACTCCTTTATTTCATGTCTAGTATCATTATAATATCCTAGAGAAGGACTTGTATATGTGGGAGTATTTTCCCAAGGAGGACTCAATTGAATAGACTCAGTGAGAAATCTAAGTTTATAATGATATATACATAGATGTATATGTATATGTATATATGTATGTGTATGTATGTATGTATGTATGTAATGTGTGTGTATGTATATATGTATGTATGTGTAATGAAGAAAATCATTATGGACTATCTTCAAATAGTATTATTTTAGCATCGAAATAGGTGGAGATCCTTGATACATTTTGGGTGGATTTCTAGTAGTACATGACATCTCAGGTAAGCACAATCCTTTTAAAGTTTATTCATGAAGTTACAAGGTAGAATGCCTTACAATATTTTAATGTGAAATAACTTAAACATAAACATTAATAGGTCTCTGCTCTATATCACAATGAGTACGTGGAAAGGATAAAAATTGAAGAGGAGTTAGAAGAGCTCAAGTGCCAATTGAAAGTATAAATGGAATATAGATTAAAGACTCTAACACTTTGAAATTATATTTTGTAGAAAGAGTTAGCCCTTGTGGATGGAGTTCCTCTTGATGGTGAGGTTATTGATAAATTAGGGACCCTAGTGGAACTGTTATTAAAAAAATATAATTACTAGGCAAATCCTTAACATGAGAATACTTTTGATAAAGAGAATTTCACTAAGGCCGTTGAAGTTTGTAATAGATTTTTAACTAGATTTGGTGATATGGTTACCATCGTTGATGGGGTTTTTGTTAAACTAGCATAGCCTACCAAAATTTTGAAATTAAGGCTTCATGAAGAAGAACTTTAATGCTAGTAATTGATTGAGAGTGTGCTAACAATAAAGGATAGATTCAAGCACACCAAATCATTCTAAGATGTGGATGCCTTTGAAAACAAAATAAGTGCTCATCATCAGGGGTTAAACAATAATTTTACAGTAATGTGTAGATAGGTTTTCATAGAGGTCACTTAGCTTGAAGATGTTCATAAAGATGATTGTAAATCACTTGATCATTTGACCACTCAAGTGGGTGACTTTTTGGAACAACCCAAGGAGATTAAGTGTCTTAAGGAAGAAGTTGAAGAAATCACTTCCAAGTTCTAAATTGCATTGAATCATTGGGATGAAGTAAAGCATCAGGTTGAATAGACATTACCTAAATTTTTAACAATAAAGGGACCTAAGCATAATTCATAGTCCAAGATAGACTATTGGCTTAGTGTGGGGTGATGTTGAGCCCTTAATTTTGAATCTATTTTGGCTAAGTAATTTTTGAAGATAGCAGTGTGGAAGACAATGGTGCAGAAGATTGTCACATAGAAGACCATGGCATGGAAGAGGCAAGCCACGTATAATAAGGAAGCATGAAACACATAGGAAATAATAATTAATGACTCAAACAATAGAAAAAAACTTGGGCAAAGGCACATAAAATAGAGATGGTTAGGGAATGATTTACATGAACATCAGATAAGAATAGTCAAGCGTGAATCCAACATTGATTTGTAAGAAGATAGGTGCATGGTGATGATGATATAGCATAGATATATCATATAGTGGTAGTCAAGCTTGGGTCCTTAGGAATTCAATGTAACATCTTTCTAGGACTCATTATTGTTTATGGTCATTGGCAAGTCATCTTTTTATAATTACTTATGTAACTAAATAGTTGAGGAAGAACCATGTATAAATACCCATTTATTTTACTTAGTTTTGGGTTGATCATTGTAATTTGATGCCATCATAATATTAGATATGACATATGAATTTAATGAGAGGAATATTATGTGTTGTTGAAATACTTATGTAATATGTTATGAATATAATGGAGTTATTACTATTTTATTCTCAGTTTGTACCCAACATATTTTTATTTTATTATTTAAGTAGGAAATGAACATTTAAGAGTTAGACATGGAACTAAGTATAAATTTATAAATAAGTACATGTTCAAGCACCTTAGCTTAAAAAATTATATGAAAACATCATTGCATGATGAAACCAATATGAGCTGGTCTTAAGCTGTATTTTTTTGGGTGAAAATGTAATAACCTTTTCTTACATGATATGCCAGTGTGCTCTTATTGTAACTCTTATTCTATTAGGTACATAACTAGGTAAAGACATGATAGACTAAAATAAAATACCCCAACACTCTTCCAAGGCCTCAAACACTTGATGTTGAGACTTCTATCTAGACAAGCTATTATGCTTGAGTATTTATTCCAAAGATGTTTCTATGTTAGAATAACCCTGAATGAACTTTTGATACTACCCTATGTGACCTAAGAAGGCATAGACATTGCACTAATTGGTTGGCACTAGTATTTGGATAATGACCATAATTTTATCTAGATCCACTAATAGTCCATCCCAAAAAATAATATGTCCCAACAGAATCCTAAATGGGGTGGCAAAGATGTACTTCTTTAGAATCAAAGAAATATGAAGCTAGAAGCAACATTATCACATGAGGAACATATTTTCACAATTTCCATTCACTAAACCATACATATTCCAATCATCCAAGTACACTTAATGAACTTTTGGATGAAATCCTTGAAAGCTTCTATCACAATGCTAGAGAATAGGACTAATGCATTCTTGAAGATAAAAGGCATAAAATTTTATGTAAAATAACCCCATTTAGTTTAAAAGGTTGTATTTTCCTTATCTTATTCATCAATTTGGATTTGGTGATAGCCAAAAAATCCATCAATTAAGGTGTATATCTCATACCCAGCAACACCTTCTAAATTTTACTAGGTGAAAGGCATTTAGAAAGGGTTCGTTACACATAATACATTGATAAGTCTATAATCCACAAAAATTCAAATTTGACCATCCTTATTTATGTTTATCACCATTGTAATAACCCATTAAAATTCATCAATGTGATTAATAACTCCAGTGCATAATATACTATCAATTTCCTCTTTAACCTGAGTGTGTAGATTTAGGTTCATTCGACATGGTTGTTTCCTCACCAACCGAGCACCTTCAACAACTTGATGTAAATCTTGCCTAATTATGGATGCACTCTTTTCATTTCCATGTAGTTATGTGGGAAAACATCTTGGTATTCATGCAATAGTTCAAAGAATTTGGTTATCTCAACATTAGACCAATAATTTCCCACAGTAACTAGTTTAGGCACATCATCTATTTCAATGTTCTGTTAAATCATTTGGAGTGGCATGGAATGCAGTGTCTACTCAGATTGAATATTATCTATAACATCATACATCCCACATTTTATATGTATATTTAAGTGGTCGAATGATGGCTTTGATGGATTAGAACTAGTACCCTCATCATCTTGGTACATAACCTTTTGTTTACCCTCTTGTATTTGTTATCAATGATTATATTCTAATTGGGAGTCTAGTTCTAACCAAGCCATGGTAGGAGTATCATATTCTTGTAAAATGGATCCTCATTTACACCATGAATATGTCATTTTCAATCTTCAACTGGTGCTTGATATGCTCTAATTTCTTGATGGATTGCTTTCAAAGATAAATTCAAATCCATTTATGGTGAAGAAAATTAAAATGTGGTACATAGATCATGTTTGATGCACTATTATTTGTGCATGTCTTTATGCATTTCTTGATTAATGGACCACTCCCTAGACTAGGTACATAAAGTACCATAAAATGCATGAACCTATAATAATTTTGGTAAAAAAGTTTCATCAATGCTCCAAAGGCATTCACATTGTGTTATATGTTCTTCTACAGAATCAATGCCATTATAACTTAGAAAGGTGCAAATATGGTTGTCATGGTGGAAATGATTATGCATGACTACATGTACTTATTTCCATTTATCTAAATGGAACTAATGAGTAGACCATTATCGAGTAGCTATCCCTTGAAATAGAAATTTAATCATTTGAAACATCCTCATTAACATAGTAAGACTCTAATTACTATAAATATTCTCCGACCTCCATGTGATAGTGAAACCTAGGTGTTGGATCTAACTGTAAGGATGGTCTAGCCATTAGGCATCCACCAATGAGGCAAATAGTTTTATAGCACTGAATAATATTTGGAGGGGAGCTTAGTAAGCTATTTAATACACCATAGACATGCATTATTAGATCATATGTGCCTTGAGCCCATTGGTTGCAAGTGGTATTGTTAGTGTTATAAATAGACTAAACATCTTCTCATTACAAGTCATCAGGATTAGGATCCACATTTTCATTTCTTTGGGTATTAATGTTATAAATTATATTAGCATCCTCATCAACATTAATAGGTTCCACAAAGGGGGTCCTTGGTCATTATTTAGAGAAATGACTATGTTATGTGTCATTCTCAAATTTGATGTACCACTTCTTGAACTAAAAATCAAAATTGTTTACATAGCACCAAGTTTAACCCAAAATAACAAGGCATCAGCTTCAGCAAGCTCGATCACCTTAAAACCACCCTTGAATATGAATCCCAAGATGTTGATAATAGCATCCTTAAGAATGCCTATGGGTATTACAAAAGTCTTGTTAGGCATGAACAAGACATATGGGGAGGGTTACAAAGTGGGGCTCCCCATATTTTTCTAGGCATCTTTGGTTAGAACATTAACCTCCACACTAGTGTCTACCAGGTTGTTGTGAATCATCTAGCTATTAATGGATGCATTGATAAGGACCTCTTTATCACATTTTGGGTTTGGTTGAATATGGGTCTCTTATTGTCACACATGGTTCAAATGATGATCCTATGTAAGATTTATCATTTGTTATCATAACCAATTCTTGAGGAGAGGAATGATGTCCTCATTAAGTAAGAGTTTGCATAGCTCTTATAAATCATCATGCCTTAAGTCTGTGGGTATCATAGTTCTTTGTATTTTAGCCTACATGTTAGCATCCTTAACCCTTAAAAACTCAATTTTACCTTTTAGTTCTTAGACTAAGACCATTATGTCATACAACACTTCTTTCTAACATTGAGCATCAGGATAATGTTGTGCACTAGATTCTTCATGTTAAACCTTTTCAATAGGTGGATTTGAAATTGGTTGAGAATGAGTACCACTATATGTAACAATATTGACCTTGGGTTCAATATGGGAACTCTATAGTGGTACTCATTCCCAACCATTACACTAAACTCAAGGTCAATATTGTGGGTATCATGAGCAATATTGACCTTGGGTTTAGGGTATAGTTCCCAACCAATTTCATTTTTGGGTATCATTAACTCTATAGTACCACTATGGGAAATCATTGTGGGTATCATGAGCATTATTGGACATAAGCTTCTCCAATTGAGAATCCATCATAGTGATTGAAGTCTCCATAAAGGGGATAATCTTTGTATCTATACTTGCTATGGCTTCAGCATGAAGGGTGGATTTCAAGGCCTCATGTGGTACAATGAAAGTCTTGAGAGATAAGGCTCATTAGAATAGAAGTAATAAACCTCCCATAAACCACTAAGCATGTTACATTGGGTTAATATCAAATGATAGGTTTGAAAGAAGCATTTTGAAATGCACATCATATGTATGCACACTCTTAGTGATCTCTTATTTGATATCTTTTAATGTGGAAATACTTTACTGCTTAAATTTAGGGATATCAAATTCTTAGAGAAAAGCAATCTTTAATAATTCTTAATTCATAACTACTAGTTGGGGATCACATTTTTATAGCATTTGTGCACATGATCTAATAAATTAGAGTTAAAATGAGTTGATGTTTTCTTAGAATAAGTTATTATACCCCATGCTCTCCAAATGATTTCACACTTGTGAACATGTTCCATTGCTTTTTTGACACCTTGATATTTAGGCAGATGAAACATCATCTCATAGTAGATTATAAGTGCATTGGATGGTTGTAGTGAACCTTATTGTGGCACTCCTCAAGTTTCTCCTGAACCTTATGGGGTAGGTCCACCAATGCCTCCTAAGTTTTCTCCTGATCCTCCAATAGTACCACTACCAATATCTCCTCCTATATCAATAAGAGCACCTAAAACGTTGGGCATTAAAGGAGGTTGATTAATTATTGTTGGTCTTATAGTCTACCCACTAGTTAGATTTGGTCCATCAAGAATTCTAAGGTGATCCATAGGTCTTAATTATAATGGAAAGGTATAAATTAATGGTAAATTTGTATATTGATCTTGTACTTTTATAGATTCCTCTATGGTCTCAGATTTAGATTCTACACTGTCAGTATCCCAAATTCTAAAAAGAATTCAATCAAACTCAAATGCATGGGCATGCACTATTGTGGGGAAACTAGGTTTATTTGTATTGGTTTCCACTATTAATGTTTGTCCTACTTCTTCCATATGTACTTGTGCCAATAAAGGGCATGGACCCATGGTTAGGGAGTACTCGCCATGAATTTCTACCCTCTTGTAGATTCTCACATCACTTTTGTATCCTCTTGTTTTCCCTTGAGATCACTACTTCTCATATCCATATGCTTGACTTCATCATAATTATGCTTCTATAGTATTCATTTTCCTTCCATGTTAAACTACCAACGTATTCCCCCTCCCCCATTTCCACACCATCCATGATACTCATGCATGAGAGAGTTTATCCATCCATGGGGAAATTATCAAGTCCAAAATCAACCATAAGCTTCTTAATCTCTAAAATAAATTTCTTGAGATACCTCCCACATGGTTCCCTTAGAAAGTTAAACTTTGCTTTTTCTGGACAAGAGTATCTAGAGATATTGTATTCCAAAATGTAGATATTGAGAACTCCTTTCCACCACACATTTATTACACGTGTCGAAGTAGATTTCAAATTCACTAGGGTTGTTTGATGCTCTATTGACCAAGGAACCTTCCATCTATAATTTATTGAATGTTCTTAGGTATATGCCAAAATCCAAGCATGTAAGTGAATGTTTAATTATACAAAGATTGTTTCATATAGAGAATCATATAAGTGATATTATACCCATGTGTGTACAGAAGCTCCTGGTTCAAGATGTTGAAGTGTAAGTAAATTTATCCTCTGCAATACTAACCCAATGCTCAACATTTAAAAAGATAACCACTAGAGCATATTTATACCATCATGCTAATAATTGTAAAGATCCTAGTAATAGAACCAAAATTTTGGTTTTTCTTTTTATCCTTAGTTTCACATAACTAAGTACTAATCATGTGCTTAAAGGAAGGAAGAATCTAACATGTTAGTGTACCATCATATCATGTGAGTGTTTTTGTGTGCTCACCCCAGGAACACAACCTAGACTGGTTCTTATTGGTTTTGTTGTATGATGGTGGATGGATAAATGTTAAGCACTTGAGTTAACACATTTAACCATTGTTACTATGAATGTTATTCTAGAGTTATTCATTTGATGCATTCACACATTTTAATTACTCTAATATCATAAATCAAAATTAACACTAAATATATCCAACACACCAAGATTCATAAAGTATCAGTTCCATTGATCTCATTTGATAAGATTACAAAGGTATTTCATTCAATATATAATATATCTAGATCCTTATATTGACAAAAAAAACACATCTACATCTAAAAATATTTTATAATCTGATATAAATGGGCATTTATATACAAGCAAACCCCTTCTTAGTTTGCATCATTAATACATTATAGATGACAAGCCAATGACTATTTCAAAAAAAGAAGTCTTAGCGAGCCATTACAATTAAGTTTATTTTGATTCAAAACCAAAAACCCCTATATATTCTCTCTATGATAAATATTTACTTTCATGATCCTCCTCCTTCATAAGATGGTGCTAGATTCACACTCTCATTAATCTCTGATACTTTTGTGAACTGCTTTGTAACCACCTTCGCTTCTTGCACCCTTATCCTAGTTTTGCACTTTTTTGAGTCCTATGTCTTATGCTCCTTATTCTTTTCTTCCTTGTCTTTCACAACTCACTTTTCCATGCCAAGGTCTTTCATGTTTTTTTCCCATGTTTCTCTCTTATAAATCATTCTCTCTCATGCCCTTATTTTTCATGCGGCTCTTTATAAAACATTGAACCGCTAAACTACCGAACCATTGAAATTTGAACCATTAAACTCTGAAAGGTTAAAAGGGTTCAAGGTTCAAAGTGGTTCAAAGCAACCAGTGACACCCCCACAGACATTAAATTCAAGGTAATGAAATAACTGTTGATTTTCAAATAACACAGACCTGAGAACAAACTCAGTGACCAGCCAAGGAAGGAGCTAAAGAAGGCAGTAGAAGGTGAGAAGATAGCCTTAAGAGCTTAGATCACTAGGAAGATACAAAATGTAGCAAGGAAAGAGGGAATGATATAGAGAATCTAGAAATATTTGTAGAAGAGTTATTCCAGTAGGTGGAGCAGTCTGCCAGATAGACCTCAGAGAGCACAAGCATTCAATGGCACAACCTATTTTTCTTCATTGAGTAAAGGCAAATGGACATCCGTGTAAACATCATAAAGTAGACTAGGCAAGCCATGCTTTAGAGGAGACATTTGAGATGATTTAGAATGCCAAAATTTAAGGATGATGAACTATTCTATCATGGCCCCTTCATAGAATTTTTAATGCATTCAATGCAGCATGGTCCATTTCATGAAAATAAGCACCCAAGTCTTTCTTTGGATGCTATATATTGTAATCTCTCAGTTTTTAGAAAAGATATCTCTCAGTTATTAGAAGTGAAACTCTACCCAAATTGAAAGGCATTCTTGAGACTTTGAGCTCAGACTGTTAATCATATTTTATCAAGTGAATGAGAAAGCAAGTGACCTTTTATACTTCATGTTGAAATAGCTTGTGTTATCTAGGAAATCATTCTTATGTCTTTTTCTTAAATACAGTCTTGTCCATTTAATAAAATAAGTATAACAAGTGGAAATAATCTGAAAGATGTCCTGAAGTTGACTGTAGGAGATTTTGTGCTGTCATAATTGTCTTTAGTCTATGTGTTTTATGTTTCAAGATATTGTAGAGACTTTGAGCTCCCATTATCCTTCGTAATCTTTTACGTTGTTGTAGTTTTCAATGGAGGCTTTGTGCTACACTTCATACTACTATGTTACTTTATCTTAATTAGTAGGAGAAACAATGAAAGACTTTGTGCTTTCTTGGGTTTCTTGTGGATCCAGTTACTACCCAGGAAGAATTCATGTTGTTTGTTGAACATCATTTTTGAAAGAAGAGAAATGCCTTCAATAATTACATAAGAATTATCCTTTATTTTGTGAACATCATCTCTAAAAAAAGAGAGATAGATGGTATGATTTCACCCCTGAGTCTATTTTCAGTTTATATTAGTATATTACAGTTTATAGGGAACCTCACCTTGCTGAGAGGATAGATTTATCTCATTATGCTGTGGTAACCACACCCATTTTACTATATAAATATCATTGTGTTGTGGTTGATATACCCATTTTTTCATCAGTTAGTTGATGATAAAATATTCACCCAACAATTTTTAGCGACTTCGCTAGGGAAGAATGCACAATTTGAAGCCTCAAGCTTCAAATTAAAGCATTTCCAGTTCTTTTCCATTCTATACTCTGGCAGATCCATGGTATACACAAAGATAGAGAGATCAAGGTATTGTTGATCCTATGTTTGAGTTTGTGAAGTGAAATAATTTTGACCTTTTTCCTCCACAATCTTGCCTCCAGTGAACCAGGAGTTTTCCTCCTACAAACGTCAAGTCCCCAATACCAGGCAAAGCTTCTCTTTCCTCTGCTAGGTAGAGATTTGTCTATACATACCCCACCAAGATTTGTTATCCTTCCCTTTAATCATCATATAATGGCAGTCCAAGGTCCTTGGGGTAACACTTTTGGTCATCTAAATCTAACCCCACCTTTAAATGAACTACCCTGTAGTTCAAGAAAGAATTTTCTCAAGTTCTATGGTGATGGGAGAGTTCATCCTGATGAGCATATTATAGCTTTTTCCATATCCTGTAGTGTGATAGGCATTAAATTTGAAGATATAGTAGTCAGATTATTTGTATAAACGTTGTAAGGCGCTGTCGCAGACTGGTTTTATCATCTACAAGCACAAATAGTAATTGACTAGAACACTCTCAAGGCTAAGTTTGAGGCTAGGTTCAAACCTATAAAAGATGCACATGCCTTGTTAGCCCATCTTACACAAATGAAAAAGGAGCCTCATGAACCCATGCGAGACTTTATTGCTAAATTTGACAAGCTAAGGAATAGGATTCCTACAATTGCTCAGTCGATGCCAAAAAATCTTAAGTGTTTCTTAATCAATTCTCAGCTTCCTAAAGCGAGTTTCCTATTGAGGTGAGCTGGCCACATAGATCTTATTGCAGCTTAGATTTTGGCCACTGAGATTGAAGATGATCTTATCTTGGTAGGAAATATAAGAAGATATCTTAACAAAAATAAATCTTCTTCATCTTCTAAAAATTTCTCTATAGGCACCACTGATCCTATGGTGCAAAAGCTATCAAATAAATTGTTAGATCTAAAAAATTAAATGGCATAAGGGATATCTGCCCCTCCTTCTTATTAGGATATACCAAGGAGGACATTTCCCAACCAGTCATATCATGGCAATGCTGCTAGGAATCAAGGGCAATAAATCATCTTCCTCCCCCATAAGGGAAGCTTGCCATTGAAGCATCACCAACTAACTCAGCAGTTAGTTATCATGAAGTTGATCATGATTTCTCTTTCCAACCTGAGTTGGACCAAGAAGATGATGTTAATCTCTTTACAGAAGGTGAAGAATAATTAGCTGGTGACTCCCACATTGGTTTCCTGAATTACCAGGATGAAGCTAGAAGAAAGGGAGAGGTGTTTGATGGATCATACATTATTTTTACTAGGTCCCAGAACTAGTCAACTCAACAAGATAATAAGGAAAAAATAAGGAAAGAATCTTGACCAATAATTTCAATTGCTAAATGGGAGACTTCACTACCTTTCTAATCAAAGGACCCGGTGATCAATAAAAAAGTAAGTACCTCAAATAACCCTGCACCTTCTGCTTCAATTTCTTAGACCAGTACCACACCCATCTAAACCCAGAATGATGGACTTCCTTCCTCTATTCCTAGTTCTTTTCAATCATTTGATATAATTGACCATACTAGGAAGACCAAGTATAAATGTTTGAGTTTGAATACTTAAATGCCAACCCTGAGTAGTTGGATAGGCTAGTTGAATGCATCAAGAATAAAACCATCTTTGTAAGACAAAATCTTTTAGAGGTGACTCTTGATCCCCCAAATAACACATCCACCTAAAATAATCTTGTCATTACTTCTCCTCCTATTACCCCTATGAGACAAAACCTTTTTTTGTTTCCCTATTGATAAATGGTCATAAGCTAAACAAACTACATAATAGACTCTAGCACCTCTGACAATGTGATGCCCGCCAAGGTGGCAGACTCTCTCAGTCTCACTCTGACTAAAACTTTTGAGAGATGTTCCTCCATGGAAAACAAGTAAGTGCCACTTTTGGGATAGATCAAAGATGCCCAATTTGCATTTGTGGCTTTCTCAGAAAAAAGATTAAAATGACAATCTTGGTGGCCGATGTTCCAGCTTCCTATGGCATTCTGCTTGGACAAAATTTTTGCAAGGATGTTGGTGAAGAATTGAACATGGACTTGTCTAAGGTGAGGATACCTATCAAGGGCATCATGCAAAGGCTGCTTCTTGAGGAGTCAAAATATATTGTCACCCAAACATCAGCCCCTGAAGCTCAAATTCTATTTGAATCCTCAAGAATGGGTAACTATTTTCTATCCACAGAAGATGTTTCTATTTCATCAGATAAAAGTTCTATAAGTGACAATCCAAAAAAATTAGGTAGGACATTAGAAGAATTCATGGATCACAGTTCAGATAAGAAAGGATCTTCCCTCTCTAATGAAGAGAAGTCTGAAAGGAGATCAGATTCTAATGATGTCTAGATTCTAGAATTTGATGACAACGATTCTTCTACCAGTTTTGGAGCTAGAATTATTTTGATATCTCTACAAGGAGATATTTTCCCCTATTCATATAAGTTGCAGTTCAGTAATACCAACAACACCACTAAGTATGAATCTCTATTGCTCAGATTGAAAGTTACTCAAGCTAAAGATGTTAAACTTCACGCCCGAGGAGATGTTGAACTGGTGGTTTGTCAGGTGAGGAACCTGTATCAAACAAAGAATGAAAGATTGAAACATTATCATAATCTAGTGTGGGACTATCTTGAAATTTTTGAGGCTTTTAGTATTTTTTTAGTGCCCAAAGAATTCAATAATTGAGCAAATTCCTTGGTCGTCTTTGTAACTCTCATGGTTCCTCACCAAAATTTTAAAAGGCATAAGTACATTATTGAACTGGTATTTTGACCAAGTGTACCTAATAATGCCAACCATTGGAAAGTGTTTAATGAGGACAACCAAATCATTGCTTTTTTAGAATAGATGGATAGATTTGAAGAGATTTATTTTGAAGACAGTGAATCTCTACCATGGGAATCAGCTCCTGAAACAAATATAAAAATTGGTGAAGAGTTCCTTCAACTCAAAGGGAATAAAATTCCTAAAGGGTTAGTTTCTCTTAAAAAGCTATTTTATAATCATAATAAGTTTATCAAGAAGTGACCAATGGATTCAAGTTCCTCCAAAGATTTTGATCAAATAAATTTGAGTACAGAAGATAATCCCAAAATGGTCAACATTAGGAATTGTTGCACTCTTGATGAAAAACTCAAATTCATTACTTTGCTTCATCATTACGTTGATGTTTTGGCATACTCTTATGATGATCTAAAATATCTCAAGCTTGAAGAAATTCAGCATGAAATTCCTCTCAAGGTTGGGTCATTGCCTCACAAGTAGAAACAAAGGTAGTATAACCCCAAGATATCAGGTACTATTCTTTTTGAGATCCAAAAAATGTTAAATGCGAGGATAATTTTTTCAATCCATCATTCCACCTCGATTGTGAACATAGTCCCTGTGAGAAAAAAGAATGGATAAATTTGCCTCTGTGTTGATTTCAAAAATCTAAATCAATCCTCTTTAAAAGATAATTACCCCCTGCCCATCATGGATCAGCTATTGCAAACAGTAACTAGCTCACAGATGTTATCAATGTTAGATGGTTTTTTGGGGTATAATCAAGTGAAAGTTGGTGAAGTAGACTAACATAACACCACTTTCAATACACCTTGGGGCACCTTTACATATCACAGAATGCCTTTTGGTTTGATCAATGCTGGCACCACCTTCTAGAGAGTGATAGATCTTGCCTTCAAAAATGAAATGGGGAAGTTCATTGTGGTATATCTTAATGACTTGACCATCTTTTCCAAACATCATCATGATCATGTGCATCATTTACAACTAGTGCTGAAACGATGTCGACAAAATGGCATTTCTCTCAATCCTAAAAAATTAATTTTTGGGGTTATAGTAGGGAAACTTCTTGGTCACACTGTATCCTGAGAAGGCATAAAGATCAACCCAAAAAGAGTCAAATCCATCCAAGAGCTTGCTATTCTTGCTAGTAAGACTTTAGTCCATTCTTTCTTTGGGAAGGTAAATTTTCTACAAAGGTTCATCCCTGAATTCATAGAGAAGACTCACCACATTGTCAACATGATGAAGGGTAAAGCTACTTTTCATTGGACTGAATAAGTCAAGTTAGCATTTCAAGAGATCAAGGAAGCTATCGCCCATGCCCCAATCCTAATTTGTCCATATTATACCAAAGACTTTGTAATATATATCTATGCTTTTGAACACATGCTTTCAGCCATTTTGGCTCAGCAAAACAAAGAATGTGTAGAGTCCCCCATATCTTTCATGAGTTGTCCTTTCAAATATCATGAGCTAAAATATTCAAACATGGAGAAGCACGCTTATGCTATGGTTAAGGCGGTAAAACACTTCCATTTATACATCCTGAACTCACACACTATTTCTCTAGTTCTTGATACAATATTAAATTCCATTCTAACTCAACAGGAGTTTGGAACTAAAAGGGGCAATTAGATTGCTAAAATCTAGGAGTTTGATCTTGTTATCAAACCCACAAAGCTTGTGCAAGGAAGAGGTCTCTGCTAATTAAATGTTGATAACATACCAGAGGAAGCAGGGCATTAAGAAATAGAGGCTGAAGACATACCTATAGTTCTCTTTGTCACTACTATGAATGAGTGGTATTCCAATATCGCTCATTTCCTTACTTATGGTGAGTGTCCTACCCACCTATCTTGTAAAGAAAAGAGAACTGTTAAGTTGAAAGTTGCTAACTTTGTCTTGTGGGACAATGGTTTGTACAAGAGGAGCCTTGATGGGGTATTTCTTCATTGCATGGATAAAGTGAAACAAAGCAAACTTTTGGAGTCTTTCCACAATTTGGCTTGTGGAGGACATTTTTCTACACCTGTGGTTGCCCATAAGATTATAGAGCCAGGTATTATTAGCCTACTCTATTTTGAGATTCATACACTTGGGTGCATAGATGCGAGCTATGTCAATAGTTCATTGGGAAACTTAAATTGGTTGTGTTACCTCTCAAGCTGGTGGTGATCAAAGAGTTGTTTCAATAATGGGGTATTGGTTTCATTAGCACTATAAACCCATCCTTGAGTGCTGGATATGACTATGTTCTCACAGCCATAGACTATTTTACCAAGTAGGTGGAAGCCATTCTAGTCAAGCATGCTACTTCAGAAGTGGTATGTAATTTCCTCAAAGAAAATATTATTTCCTAGTTTGAAGTCCCAACCAAGATTATAACAGACAATGTAGCTTGTTTCTCTTCTCATGAGGTTACCCAGTTCTGCTATTATTATGGGATTATCCTCTCCCACTCTTTTGACTATTATCCACAAGGAAATGGTCAAGCAAAATCAAGCAACAAGAACTTGGTGACCATTATCAAGAAGGTGGTAGATGACAATCAGATAACCTGGCATAAAGCATTGTTTGACACTTTATGGGTAGACAGGATTACACCCAAAAGGGCAATAGGTATGTCACCATTTCAACTTCTATATGGTTTGAATACAGAGATACCAATCACTCTGGAATTACCAACACTGAAGTTGGCAAAGGCAGTCAAAGATCAAACATTTGAAGATTCTATCAACAAGAGGACCATGTGCTTGATTGAACTAAATGAGCAGTGAACTATGGTGGTGGACCATATTGTTTCACATCAAATTCTATTAAAGAAACTCTTTAACCATAAAGCAAGGATTCATGATTTTTAGATTGGAAATCAATTCTTGTTATGGGACAAGAGGAGAGAACCAAAAGGAATGCATGGAAAATTGGATTCCTTATGGAGAGTTCCATTTGCCATTCATAGATTGAATGGTGAAAATAGTTTCTTGCTAAAATATCAAGATGAAACGCTATTTTCACTGCCTCACAGTGGGCAGCATCTGAACTACTTCAATCTTTGAAGTATCAGATAAGTCCAGTTGTACATTTGTATAGTCTTTGTTTATTTTATGTTGTTCATTTAGTTTTTGGCATCTTTCTATTTTTTGGATGGCATGACTCCATAGCCCAATGGCATAGATGAAGGCACTTAGAGTCTGGATTCTACTCCCTTTGATTGTTTCAAAATACAATTGATGGAATTTCCCCAACTAGAGCCAGCTATTGTTCCCAAAATCCATCACTTATTTTTGTGGACAACATGTCAACCATCTCAGTCCTATAGGCCAAAATGGTATCTTTCTTTCTCAAAATGTTCTAAGAAGTTAAGTTATTCAATCACACAAGCCTTTTCAGCTAAGGAAATCGTAGGTTCAAAAGGTGGGTTTTCACAAGGAAAAATCTCAAAACACATAAGTCATTTCTTAAAAAATTGTAAGAATGGTTCAATGCCAAGGTTCAATCAAAAAGGTTCAACGATGGGGTTTGATGATTTGGCATGAACCATTGAACTCTACCTCTAAAAGGTTCAAAGAGTTTAAAGGTTCAAAGAGTTCAAAGGTTCAAAGAGTTCAAAGTTCGAGCAAAAGGTTCAAGTGAATGGCTCAAGTAGAAGGTTCCAGAAAAGGGTTCAACCAAATGGTGTAAATAATTGGTTTAACGACACATTGAACTCCTATAAAAGACTAAGTGAACGTGGCTCTTTACAAAACATTAAACCACCAAATTGTCAAACCATTGAACTTTGAACCATTGAACCTTGAACCATTAAACTTCAAAAGGTTCAAAGGGTTCAAGGTTCAAAGTGGTTTAAAGTGACCAGTGATGCCCTTACAGATGTCAAATTTAGGGTAATGAAATAACTATTGATTTTTAAATAACACAGACTTGAGAACAAACTCAGCGACCAGCCAAAGAAGGAGCTGAAGAAGCCAGCAGAAGGTGAGAAGATAGCCCAGAGAGCTCAAATCACTAAGAAGAGACAAAATGTAGCAAGGAAAGAGGGAACGATACATAGAATCCAAAAATATATGTAGAAGAGTTATTTTAGTACGTGGAGCAGTCTACCAGATGGACCTCAGAGAGCACCAGTATTCAATGGTGTAGCCTATTTTTCTTCATTAAGTAAAGGATAATGAATAGCCATGTAAACATCATAAAGAAGACTAGGCAACCCATGCTTCAGAGGAGACATTTGAGATGATTTAGAATGCCAAAATTTAAGGCCGATGACCTGTTCTAGCATGGCCCCTTTACAAAATTCCTAATGCATTCAATGTAGCATGGGCCATTTTGTGAAAACAAGTACCCAAGTCTTTCTTTGGATGTTATATATTGTAATCTCTCGGTTTGTAGAAAAGAGATATCTTGGTTATTAGAAGCAAAACTCTGCCCAAATTGAAAGGCATTCTTGAGAATTTGAGCTCAGACTGTTAATCATATTTTATCAAGTAAATGAGAAAGCAATTGACCTTTCAGACTTTGTGTTGAAATAGCTTGTGTTATCTAGAAAATTGTTTTTATGTCTTTTTCCTAAATATAGTCTTGTCCATTTAATCAAATAAGCATAACAAGTGGAAATAATCTGAAAGATGTGATGAAGTCGACTGTGGGAGACTTTGTGCTGCCATAATTGTCTTTAGTCTATGTGTTTTATGTTTTAGGATATTGGAGAGACTTTAAGCTCCCCTTATCCTTCATAATATTTTACTCTGTTGTAGTTTTCAATGGATAATTTGTGCTTCACTTCATACTACTATGTTACTTTGTCTTAAATCAGTAGGAGAAACAATGAAAGACTTTGTGCTTTCATGGGTTTCTTACGGATCCAGTTACTACCCAAGAAGAATTCCTGCTATTTGTTGAACATCATTTCTGAAAGAAGAGAAATACCTTCATTAATTACACAAGAATTCTTTTTTATTTTGTGAACATCATCTTTGAAAAAAGAGAGATGGATGGTATGATTTCATCCCTGAGTCTATTTTTATTTTATATTAGTATATTATAGTTTATAGGAAACCTCCCCTTACTGAGAGGAGAGATTTATCTCATTATGTTGTGGTAACTACACCAATTTTTATATATAAATATCATTGTGCTATAGTTAATATACCCATTTTGCCTTCAGTTAGCTGATGACAAAATATTCACCCAACAGGCCAGACTAAGATATAATCAATTAGGCACAAAGAGATAATGTATGTGAGCCTTTTAGTATGGAAAGTTCTAGAAGCTAAAGTTACATCTATGATATGTATTTTCCAAGTGTATAAGATCGAGGTGCTATATAATTCATAAATAGTGTCTATAGTTTGCTAATTTTATGTTTCATTGATGTTTAGTTATACATAGTAGATAATAATTTTTATTTTCTATTGTGTTGGCCCTTGGCCTTGTGTGTAATGTTTTATTGATGCATTTTATGAGATCTTGTGTGTTATGTGTGACATTTTAACATCCCCTTGTTGTGGCAAATGGCTATATGCGTGTGTGACATTTTAATATATCCCTTATTTGTGGCATTTCTCATGTCTATGTGTGTTTTTTTAGGACATTTTAACATGTCCTCACTCTTGGCCCTTTGCCCCTATATGTTTTTTTCAATCATTTGAGATTTGTGTGTGTGTGTGTGTGTGTGTTGATAAGTTTGATAAGTTCCATGATACATATTATTCACTTATAAAATACTAACATCCTAGCATACTAACTTTATTATCTTTATTGTTACATTTTATAGGCCTTAACACTTGAGTTCTATACAAAATTCCAAGATTACTATGCTAACACATATTCCCATATGGTATAAATTTTCAATGATAACATCTTTATTATGCATGTTTTAAGTTAACTTTTATTTTGAGATGAGTGGATTTTTAGAAAAAATTCCCTCACCTCAAAAGGGGGGCATTTCACTAGGATTATCATACATGAGATAAGACATTTTCAAAGATAAAAGAATCAGTTTTAGCTAAATCACAGTTCAAAGTTACAAAATTTAGTTATTGGCATATATTATGGGGGAATATGCCATTGCATATACACTCATATTTCAATTTTAAAGAGCAAATTAAAAAAAATCAAAGTTTCAAATAAGAGTTATAATGAGAATTCACATACAATTTCATATTCTAAAAAATACAATGGGGATGTAATACAGTTTTGTTCCACTTTTTTTAGCTATAAACATGGTAGAAGCATGGGTGTAATCCATTATCTAGTGATCATGATTTTCAAAAACTACAATGTTACAATTGAATTTAAAAGGCATCTATAATGGTTGATTCAATTTATCTACATAGTGCATGACTTGGAGTTCATTTGAGCACTCTAACATTTTGTACAAATATGTTAGGATTTCAACTTCTTTCACATCTTGAGGTTACAAATATTAGCATAATTAAATTTTTGGGTGTTATTTTCATTTCAAAAAAGTAAATTCAACCTAGGTTTTGAACAACCCCAATTTTATCCAATGACTTAGCTAATAAACCATCTTCTCCAAGTGCTTCATGGGAGGCACCAGTTATCTAATGCTTTAAGTAATGATCATCACCAAGCAAAGTAAAAAAATCAACATTGATTTCACATATATAGGTGTATTCATTCCATACTATCTTTTAAATTTTCAAATTTTCTAAATACAAGCAATTTTTCAATTTAGCAAAGTTCATTTCAAATTACAAATTATCAAAGTTTCAAATGTTCAAATTCAAATTTTCAAAGGAATGAAATAACTACTTAATGTGTGTTTTAGGGTTTTTCAAATTGTACAGTGACTTGCACAATTGAGGTATGCATCTTAAATATAAAGCGTGTCTTAAACACTAAGGTGTCACTTTTCTTTGATCCAATAATTTCATTTCTATACTAAATGGGGGAATAATGTAGTAGCATAAATTTGGTCACAAATACTATGTCATACCTATTTTACCCATTTTTATCCTTAACTAACATGTACCTTTAATTGTTACATATTTTTATATTTTAGCCTATCATAAGCCTAAGAGAGGACTGATTCTACCTTGTAATTGTCATATGTCACACACATAAATGTTATGATTGCCAAAAACACCATTATGCATGTATATGCCTCAATCTAGACCCAAATCATAACATGTTTCCTTAGGGGATAGAAATGCTAGATAAGTACATTAGCAACTTTCGATCTTATCCCTATCTAATTATTTTGATTTTTTCCCACCAATAGTCATATTTCTAAATGAAACACTCCCTAAAGTCATCCTCCCAATTTTAAACTTCCAACCATTTTGTCATCTCGATGACATTTTTATAAATACACATTCAAATCAATTATTACACAAGATGGAAATTTCAATTGAAAAGTCTTATTGACATAAGTGCACATTGATATAAAAATTCCTTATTATCTCCAAATCATGTTCTAAGAACTTCAAGTAGTCCTCAACCAAGTTTCAAACCAATTTTATGCAGCCCTAATCATGCATGATCAAGTATTGAATCCAATTCTAGATGCATTCATATAGTTAAAGGAACACAATTGCACAAATCACTTATGTGGGAAAACTATATGGAGGTTTAACCTCTCTTCAAATTATTATTATGTAATAAGCACTTAACATAATGGGGTATTTAGGTCTAGAAAAACTCCAACCACTAACCCCTTTTACTCCATATAATTTGTCTCCTTGTGTCAAAACATTTGGTTTTTCACCTTCAATAAGGCACATAAAAATATCCCACACAATTTCAAGGGTGACATCAATGAAACAAGACCTAATTTTCATCTCCCCATTTGATTATTCATAAATATTTAGTTTTCAATAAAAGATAGAAATGAAAGACAAAGATAAAAGTGGCAGTCATTATTTCCCTCTATTGGGTGTTCATGTCCTTGAAAGCACTCAAACATAACTTATAGAAAGTTTTTAGGTTTTCTACATTTTATTTATTCCTACATTATATTTTTGAGTTGAGCCAATTGATGACTCAAAAATATAAGATCATCTCTCTTTTGCATAGTTTATATGTATTCCTTTTTGTTTTGCTTTGCGTATTTCAGTATTTTATTTTTCTATTAAAGACTATATTTATAACATCTCCCATTATTCTATTCTATATATGTGAATTAGGGTTAATAACCATATTTATTTAAATTCATCATAAACAAAAATGAAATATGGGTCCAGAGAAGCACACTAATAAATAAAAATAAATATAATAATAAGAATCACCAAAATGGTAATGTTTTTTTTGCACCTTGCCCTATATAATAAGAGCGAATATATCTCAGATGATTTTTTTCATGAAACTCACAATTTTTTTTGCTTTTTTACAATATGTTTTATATTAAAATACTTATACTTAAACCTTGGCTTTTAAAATCATGCTTACAACTCAAACACATGATAATATATGACAATTTCAATACCTTTCTACAAAATGGCATGGCAATGTTTTTGAAGGAGATGTATGGGTTATTTATGCCTCTAAATTCATAAAGAATCCAAAATCACCAACAAATACACAGATAGTGCATGTGGATATTGTTGACAAGAGTGACCAAATGATAATAATTGTGAACATTAACAACAAGTTAATAAATAGTGTTTACATCACATTATTCATAATAAAAAAAACTCCAATATGAAAGAGGTTTTGTTGATTGTTGCCTTGTATTGAACACAAATAAAACTATATAAAATATCACAATAGTTTTTAAAGAGTGTAGGATTACTCTAGATGCCACAATACATGATCTTGTAGAATCAAATAACATATACTCAGTGAGCTCATTTGGAGCCATTGTGATTTCTTACCATAAAAAATATAATCAATATGAACTTCATCTAAAGGATAGTGAGTCTGAAAATGAAATGGAAATAATAATCATTAATGTCCAAACATCTTATTTATTTTCCTTCATCATTTCCATAGTTATTTTCTTTATTTGGACATGCACACAAGTATACTCTTTTTTAAAACATTAACAGTCAATGATGGTTCTCCAAATTATAATCAATGACATCTACAAATATATATATCCCAGCCTATAACAATCATTGTCTTCAACAAACACACCAATATGCTTTTCAAAAATGTTGTTAGAAATGGAACCAAAGGCACTAATTTTCTTTATGCAAGTCATCCCACTTTTTAATTGTATTAAAAGATAAGTATACAAAAACAAATTTACAAAGTTTTTCAAAAACAAATATTGAGGAAAGTATCTATTTGATATTCACTACTTGACACAAAAAGATTATGCTTTGATAACTTTTAACATTTAGATTATTTATCAACATGATAAAAAAAAACTTTTTTTTAAGGTCAAAACTCTGATAAAAGAAAAAAATATTGATGCATCTCATTTCCAACCATTTTGTAATGATTGTGGGTAACTAATTTTGACTGATGATTCTCCAATACAAGATTTTGTACATTCCATAAATGGTCAACTGACCATAATGTATTCATATCAACATGTGTTACAATTCACTATACAAACATAAAATGTAAAACTTGATTGCACTTTGCACCAAACACTTTGTGAATAAAATTTCCCAACCTTAACTAAAATATCATTTAATCAATAAAAAGAAGACATTTCAGCTACTGTATTTTTGCTATGTTGTTTCTAGATATATGAGAATTTTAAATTTATAACGAACAACACCATCATATCTACTAGAAAATAGTAAATACTTATTTGAACTAGTTATGTTCACTTCTAAAAAAATAAATAGAATTTTTATAACAATTTTCTAATACTTGTTTAAAAAGTCTCTTAACTTTAGAAAACTTTGGTTCTTATTACTTGTGTAGGTAAAGTCTAGCATAAATATGCATGATAGGGTAAGATTGATTATGCTATGTCTATAATTCCATGTCTCTTTTGTTTATCCAATATGTTATATAAATAATTTTTTTCTCTAGTTACTAAAATCATGTCCTCATATGCATTTTAACAATACTTACTTCATACAACTTGTCTTTTTATGAAGGAGTTTTTGCACCAAGAAGTTGAGTTTCTCAAATGTATGGAAATTCCTTATTTTGGATATTTGTTGGACAAACTTAACATTTAAAATTTTATAAATTAGAAATGTTTGAATTCTTATACTTTAAATTTCCCAAGTACTTCAATTCATTTTTTAAGTTTATTCATGTTGAAATTTTTCACCACACCAACACTTAAAAATTACACGGATGTTTGAAATACTAAATATTGAAGTCTTTTTTATTAAATTTTATAGCATGAGTAACTTATTTTATATCTATATGATTTTTATAAATTCATTAAACTTGGCTCTTATAACATGCTTGTTAATGAAATACAAACAAGGATTGCCATAAATTTGTATAGGACAATATTGATTCATGTTATGTCTATAATGCCTGATTGCTTTTGCTTTTTGAATGTGTTCTATGAATACAAATATGTCTTATCATAAATTATCTATTCTCTCCTAGATTTTTTATTTTGGCATCAATCCTTTATAAGAGGGACATGTACAAAGATATTGGGGCCAAATTATCATCAAAATATGCTTCTATAATAGGGTATCTACATGGAATTAGGGGATAATTTCATGGACATTTCCCATAATGCATATGTGTTATGGCTCCAAATACCTAGGCCATAATACATACGTATTTTTGGAAAAAGGAATATGTATGTGTTCTTTTACCAATATAAACTTGTATGCATTATAGGAACATGTACATGTTATAGGAACACGTGTGTGTTATAGGAATACGTTAATGTTATATGAATGCATACATGTTATAAGAACTTGTATGTGTTAT